>CM077229.1:5046269-5331269 GCA_039654775.1 Spinibarbus caldwelli | reverse complement strand
ATATTTGTAACTATATTTTTAATTAAGTTTTAATTGAATTTCATTTAATTTAATTTGTTATTTTTTTTAAAAGAATATCATAGTCACTCCTTACTCAAAGTCTTTTGAAACCACATTGTAGCTTTCAGTGAAGAACTAACTTTATTTTATTTTATTTTATTTTTAAGAATATCTTGATCACTCCTTATTCAAAGTCTTTTGAAACCACATTGTAGCTTTCAGCAAATAACTAACCAAGTTTCATTTTATTTTATTTTATTTTATTATTTTATTTGAATTGAATTGAATTTTATTTTATTTTAAAGAATATCTTGGTCACTCCATATTCAAAGTCTTTTGAAACCACATTGTAGCTTTCAGTGAAGAACTAACTTTAATTTAATTTAATTTAATTTAATTTAATTTAATTTAATTTAATTTAATTTTATTTTATTTTATTTTATTTTATTTTATTTTATTTTATTTTATTTTATTTTATTTTATTTTATTTTTAAGAATATCTTGGTCACTCCTTATTCAAAGTCTTTTGAAACCACATTGTAGCTTTCAGTGAAGAACTAACCAAGTTTTTTTTTTATGTTTTATTTTATTTTACTTTATTTTTTATTATTATTTTTTATTTTATTATTAAGAATATCCTGGTCACTTCTTATTCAAAGTCTTTTGAAACCACATAAAGAACACAACACAAGTTTAGTCAATTCTGACTTTATGTTGATCTTAAATCATAAGTCCCTCTGCTAAACAAATGTTGTTCAATATCACTTATATATTTTTTTATTTATTTGTGATTGTAATTTATTTATTTATTAAATATATTACAATTACAAAAAACTGTTTATTTATTAATTTAATTTAAGAATATTCTGTTCCCTCCTTATTCAAAGTCTTTTGAAACCACATGATAGCTTTAAGTAAAAAACAACAAAAGGTTAGTTCATTTTGGCTTCATGTTGACATTGCATCATATGAACACATATGCCATTCAAGTGAAGTTCCTCTATTAGACAAACAAGTCCATAAGGAACATGACCAAATACGATCATTTTTCCTGTTGTGAGAAGCCCGACCATCGTCATCTCGTTGACACTGATTATCTGTGATAAACCTGCTCTGGTTTAATGAGACAAAATGCCCCTGTGAGCTCCAGACACTCAACCCCCGACGCCGACAACAAGACAAAGCCATCGGCTCCTTTCAAAGGCCTCCTCTCTAGAAAACTTTTCTCGGATGATCCAGGTCTTGTTCCGGCTCTCCGTTAGCGTTTGCCTCATTAGCTCGCCTGTGGCCGACGTCTCCTGGTCTGGTGGCTGTTTGTCTGACCTTGGCACAACTAAACACACATTTACACCTAATTAGCACAACTGTAGGAGAGGCCAGTCAAATAGCCGCTCAAAACGGGCCTGCTTCAAAGTGCTAATTTGAGATCGCCAGCTAAAAAGAAAGTTTTCCTGTAAAAACCAGAGTAGATTAGCTGAGGGAGCTTCGTTTGGTTGGAAAGCTCAAAGCACGTGTGTTTAAGACAATTAAGCTTGACAGAAATCCTGGTGTCGCTTGTGTGCTAGGATAATGTTATCCCTGGAGAAGATGTTTTCATTTGCTTGAGCGACACGCACAGTGAACAGCAACAATGTCTCAAACCCACCATTCTTTCGCTCAGGTTTGTTGCGAATGGATCATAGCGCAAGCTGTAAACCATAATTATCATTCTTACATTCTCACAGACTGACTTGACAATATTATATTATTAAAGTTTAACACTGAGAATATTTCTGAGCCGTAGTGAACTTTTTTTAGCTTACCATGCAAATTTTAATATAGTAATTTTTATAAGTCGCTTATAAGAGCTAAAAGCATGTATCTGATGCAGTGTAAATCAAAAATTGACACTTTTCATTTCAAGTACATTGTAAAATCTGGATGGATACTAAAATCTCTCATAAAAACGCTTTAAAACAGTATTTTTAATATGAGGATCAATCCTTCTGGAAGTATGAAAAGTATGATTGATCATCACATAAAAATATTGATAATAGGTGTTAAACTAGTGATTGTATTATTAATTCAGCAGGAAAATAAATGTGTAAAGACTTTGAAACAAAAAAGGTAATAACTGATTAATAATTAATGTATTATAGGAATTATTCTAAAGATATTGAGCAGAAATGCTGAAAAACAAAAGCTGAAATATTTAATTATTTCATACAAAGGGTTAAGGTAAATGCAAAATGTAATAATGGCTTTCTGTGACAATTGTTGTAAGTGTTTAAATGTAAGAATTATTTAAAATCATATTCTTAATAAATAATAGAAGCAGAAATCTGATTATTTATTTATTTAATGATTCCAGTTTTGGAGCTATTAAATTTTAAAAATAATGGCCTTTAAATATTATTTTAAATGGCTATAATTACTCATTTTATTGGCAGAAAAAAATCCATTTATCGCTTTTAATATTTTTATCTGTGATATTGACTTTAATCATTGATTTTGCATTTACAGTAATTGTAAAAAGTGTTTCATTAATAATAGAAGCAGTAATCTGATTGATTATTTTATTTTATTTGCAGTTTTGGAGTTGTTAAACATTAAAAATAATGTTATAGCCATTTCAAATATTGTTTTAAATGGCTATAATTACTAATTTTATTGGCAGAAAAAAATTCCATTTATCACTTGTAATATTGGTATCGGTGATACTGACTTTAATACTTGATTTTGTATTTAAATGTAAAAAAGTTTCTTTAATAATAGAAGCAGTGCTATGATTGATTATTTAATTTAATTTAATTTAATTTTTTTTTGGAGCTATTAAACTTTAAAAAATAATGGCTTTCAAATATTATGTCAGAAATCCAGTTTTCACTATTAATACGGGATCAGTGATAATGAATTACTTGATTTTGCATTTAAATGTAAAAAAAAATGTTGTAAGATCATATTCTATAATTCTTTAATAATAGAAGCAGTAATCTGATTGATTATTTTATTTATTTTATTTTATTTTATTATTGTTTTTGTTTGCTTTTAAGTTTTGGAGCTATTAACCATTAAAATAATGGCTTTTAAATATTATTTTAAATGGCTATAATCACTAATTTTATTGGCAAAAAAAAAAATTATATAATTATAATTGTATATCAGTGACTTGATTTTGCATTTAAATGTAAAAATGGTGTAAGATTATATTCTGTAATTCTTAATAAATAATAGAAGCATTGATTGGTTGATATCAAAGTCTTTTGATTGAATACTTAATACTTTCAACTCTGGATTGAAAAAATAAATAAATAAAAATGGCATAGTCCATCCCTACAGTGTCCTGAAGCAAAACCAGTTGAGATCCACTGCTTTAGGGTGTCTATATAGTAAACTGAGGGCAAGAAAATCTTGTTTTCCATGATTTGCGAAAAATGAGGACCATTGCATTGGAAATGAGTGCATGTTCCTGACATTTGCAGAAGAAAAGCCCGGGTTATCTGGCACATACTGGCACTGACAGGCAGTGAAATACTCATCGGCCGGAGCCGGTGGCTGTTTGGACTCAGACGCTCTCTCTGCAGGTCAAACCGGGGCCGATTCTGTGAAGGAGGCTCAGTCAGGGGCTAAAAAACCTGCGTCAGCTGATCTGTTTGTGATTGCCTGTTTGTTTGTCATTGCTGTATGTCGGAGGTCACGCTCGTGTGTTACAGACTGGAAAGTAATGGAGATGCCGGTTGCCTTGGAGACGTCTCTGCTAGTTTTCTTCTTTCTGAGCCGCAGCGACAAATGCTTTGACATTGAGGGGCTCATATTGATTAACACAGAACGGAGTCTGTCTGCCTCATGTTCGGCCCACATGTGAAATCCCAGAGTGCATGAGGACACAGGTGGACCGCTGGCATGACTTTCAGAACTAGTTCCAATTTATTTGATACTTAAGATACTTACCAATTTATTATATATATATACAGGTGCATCTCAATAAATTAGAATGTCGTGGAAAAGTTCATTTATTTCAGTAATTCAACTCAAATTGTGAAACTCGTGTATTAAATAAATTCAGTGCACACAGACTGAAGTAGTTTAAGTCTTTGGTTCTTTTAATTGTGATGATTTTGGCTCATATTTAACAAAACCCACCAATTCACTATCTCAAAAAATTAGAATTCTTCATAAGACCAATAAAAAAAAAACATTTTTAGTGAATTGTTGGCCTTCTGGAAAGTATGTTCATTTACTGTATATGTACTCAATACTTGGTAGGGGCTCCTTTTGCTTTAATTACTGCCTCAATTCGGCGTGGCATGGAGGTGATCAGTTTGTGGCACTGCTGAGGTGGTATGGAAGCCCAGGTTTCTTTGACAGTGGCCTTCAGCTCATCTGCATTTTTTGGTCTCTTGTTTCTCGTTTTCCTCTTGACAATACCCCGTAGATTCTCTATGGTGTTCAGGTCTGGTGAGTTTGCTGGCCAGTCAAGCACACCAACACCATGGTCATTTAACCAACTTTTGGTGCTTTTGGCAGTGTGGGCAGGTGCCAAATCCTGCTGGAAAATGAAATCAGCATCTTTAAAAAGCTGGTCAGCAGAAGGAAGCATGAAGTGCTCCAAAATTTCTTGGTAAACGGGTGCAGTGACTTTGGTTTTCAAAAAACACAATGGACCAACACCAGCAGATGACATTGTACCCCAAATCATCACAGACTGTGGAAACTTAACACTAGACTTCAAGCAACTTGGGCTATGAGCTTTTCCACCCTTCCTCTAGACTCTAGGACCTTGGTTTCCAAATGAAATACAAAACTTACTCTCATCTGAAAAGAGGACTTTGGACCACTGGGCAACAGTCCAGTTCTTCTTCTCCTTAGCCCAGGTAAGACGCCTCTGACGTTGTCTGTGGTTCAGGAGTGGCTTAACAAGAGGAATACGACAACTGTAGCCAAATTCCTTGACACGTCTGTGTGTGGTGGCTCTTGATGCCTTGACCCCAGCCTCAGTCCATTCCTTGTGAAGTTCACCCAAATTCTTGAATCGATTTTGCTTGACAATCCTCATAAGGCTCCGGTTCTCTCGGTTGGTTGTGCATCTTTTTCTTGCACACTTTTTCCTTCCACTCAACTTTCTGTTAACATGCTTGGATACAGCACTCTGTGAACAGCCAGCTTCTTTGGCAATGAATGTTTGTGGCTTACCCTCCTTGTGAAGGGTGTCAATGATTGTCTTCTGGACAACTGTCAGATCAGCAGTCTTCCCCATGATTGTGTAGCCTAGTGAACCAAACTGAGAGACTATTTTGAAGGCTCACGAAATCTTTACAGGTGTTTTGAGTTGATTAGCTGATTGGCATGTCACCATATTCTAATTTGTTGAGATAGTGAATTGGTGGGTTTTTGTTAAATGTGAGCCAAAATCATCACAATTAAAAGAACCAAAGACTTAAACTACTTCAGTCTGTGTGCATTGAATTTATTTAATACACGAGTTTCACAATTTGAGTTGAATTACTGAAATAAATGAACTTTTCCACGACATTCTAATTTATTGAGATGCACCTGTATATAATATTTTTTTTAATAATTTGTATGAAATAATTTTATTAAATACAAATATTTATCTAATTTTTGTAAAATAAATATTCTTTTGAAAAAAAGCACACAAACATACCTATTAAAATGTATTTGTATATTTAAATTTGTGTTATTTATTTATTTATTTATTTGTTCATACTCCCAAACATCCAGTACATATATATATATCCCCTAAGCATATCCAGTAAATATGTAAAAAATCTTTTTTTTAATTTATACATTATGTATTTTTATATTTTTACGAGAACATATATTTATTTATATAAACTTATTTATTTATTTGTTTATTTATTTATTATAATAAATGCATTAGATAATAAAATATAAATGTATTTCTTATTATATTTTTAAATTAACATATTTGAAAAGATTTCATTCATTCATTCATTCATTCATTCATTCATTCATTCATTCCCCCAAACATTCAGTAAGTATATAAAACAAATATGTTTTTTTTAATGTATACATTTTGTATTTTTATATTTTTACAAGAACATATTTATTTATTTATTTATAGTAATAAATGTGTTAAAAATAAACATATTTCTTATGTATTTAAATTAATATATTTGAAAATATTTTATACATTTATTATTATTATTATATAAAAAAGAAAATAAATCTGTATTTATTTATGTATTTGTTTGTTTATTCATTAATAATAATAATAACAGTAAATAATAATAATAATAATAATAATAATAATAATAAATGCATTAGATAATAAAATATAAGTGTTATTATATATTGAAAATAATATATTTGAAAAGATTTGATACATTTATTATTTATTATTATTTACAAAAAATAAATTGGTATATTTTTAATAAAAAAAAATATTTCTAGTTTTTGTAAAACAGATTTTTATTCACACAGCTGAAGGAGTGGGTATGAATACTGCACAGCCTATATATATCTGTTTGCTGTCTTATTTTCCCTAAGGGCAAACTTTGTTTCTCTGTGTTTCTGCGAGCGCGCGCGCGCGCGCGCGTGTGTGTGTAGTGTAAAGAGGATTTGAGATTTACAGAGACAGATCTCTCTTTAGACTTCTTCCAGGCATGCATTGCAGCTTTCAGCGAGATGAAAGCGTTCAGCGTCCAGCTGTGTGCAGCAGCAGAGGTGTGTGTACCTGCGGCCGTCACACACCGATTCAGGCCGACACAATGGCTGTTGGAGCTAAATGTGCATGATAGTAAATTGTTGTTGTGTGAGAATGGCTCTGTGTGCTATGTGTAACGATTACAGGGTGCTGCCTGCCCATTTCAGTCGTTTTTGTTGAAGACTATTCTAAGATGTGACATTTTCTGGTTCTGTTTACATGTGCAACAAAATGCTGATGACTCCAAGTGACATTTGCATTAAATTGAATAAAAACTAAATAAATAAATAAATGAAAATCATCATGACGTCAAACCATAAACAGACATGCACACATTATGAGCTGACATGCAACATCGTTTAAAGCATTTATGTGACATATTAAGCATAATCAGTAGCTGATGCATGCAAACATAAACTCACTGACCCTCTTATGTATGATCATGTGTGAATGAATTAAATCAGCAGAGTAGCATGTTTCATGGCCATATATAATCTTTAAAATATTTGTAGTGTTTTTTTATATGTGTGTGTGTGTGTGTATATATATATACATACATACATATATATATATATATATATATAGATTATTATTATTATTATTATTATACAACAGAAGCAGCCATCCTATATTTATGTTGTTTTATATTTTATAAATGTATAATAAATTAATAATAAATTATAGTAAATGGATTTATTTGTTTATTTATGTATTTATTAATTTATAATAATAATAATAATAATAATAATAATAATAATAATTATTATTATTATTATTATTATTATTATTATTATTATTATTATTTTTCTTTTTTTTTTTTTTTTGCCGTTTTGGAGCTATTCAATGTTTTTATTATTTTGTAATGTTTTATTATAAAAATAATGGATTTCAAAAATGATGTTAAATGTCTAAACTAATTGATTGATTGTATTATTATTATTATTATTATTATTATTTGCAAATAAATTATTTGAAATGGCTATAGGTACTAATTTTATTGGCAAAAAATATATTACTATTGGTGGTGCTGTCTGTGACTGATAAAAATGTTTAGACATATGCATTTATGTCTGAAAAAAAGAAAAATGACGCAACAAGCATGCAACACTTCTTTAGCATTGTAACTTGAGGGCAGTACCTGTTTGTTCAGTTAATGATATATTTCTGATATTTCTTCAGAAATCACCCTTACGTCGTTCGTCCTTTATGACTGAAGTTGTTGCCTACAGACACAAACTTTCATTTTTTCCTGTCAGTGTTCATTTTTCTGCCACTTACATTGGAGATGCATTGACTGCACTTATGTTGGTACAATTATGAGAACTTGCAAGATATATACATGTGTTATTGATTTATCATAAAAATGGAGCACTAGACATTCCTATGTGTTGCTGTCAATAGCCTTTCTTTCTTTCTTTTTCTTTTTTTTCTTTTTTTGCTAATCAAATGCAGGTGGTATTAGAAGCTAGTTATGGTAATTCAATGTTTTTCTTTTTTCTTTTTCAATCTTTGTTTTCCTTCTCACCTTTGGTTTGCTCACTGGGGGTTTGTTTCACCATTTAATTCTCTGCAAAGCCACCGTGAGATGATTTTTACAGTAAAAAGCGCTACACAAACCGGTCTGAATGAAACTGAATTAATGATATATTGTATTCAAATCTCATAGAGACTATTTTGACTGTGTATGATTTATTATTTTTCACTTTTATGCAGGTACTGTAATTCTGAACCTGAGCATTTACATTAACATTGCCATACAACATAGTGACTCAAACAGTTTTCGTTTTTGAACTTTTAATTTGTTTAGGCTTTGGCTGGAAAGGAATTTTGTAGACTGATAATCATGTGACTTTAAAGGGATAGTTCACCCAAAAATGAAAATTCTGTCATTAATTACTCACCCTCAAGTTGGTTCAAACCTCAGTTAGTTTGTTTCTTTCTGTTCAGCACAAAATACAACTTTTTGAAGAATGTTGGTTACCAAACAGTTGACGGTAGCCATTGACTACCATAGCAAGGAAAAAATACTATGGAAGTCAATGGCTGCCATCAACTGTTTGGTTACCAAAATTGTTCAAAATATATTCTTTTTGACTATTTATGATTTATTAGATGATTTAGAAAGATATTAGATTTATATCTTTATCTTGTCTTATATCTGATTTAGAAGATATTTGGAAGAATGTTGGTAACCACTGACTTTCATAGTATTTTTTCAGTACTACAGAACAAAGAGTTACAAACAGTATCCAAACAGTTTACAGTAGCCACTGACTTCCATAGTAATGAAAAAAATACTATGAAAGTCAATGGCTACCGCCAACTGCTTGATAGTCAACATTCTTTCAAATATCTTTTATTTTTATTATTATTATTATTATTTTACTATTTATGATTTATTAGATGATTTAGATGATATGTGTGTTGACAGTAGCCATTGACTTCCATAGTATGGAAAAAAATACAATGGAAGTCAATGGCTACTGTCAACTGGTTGGGTACTAACATTCTTCCAGATATCTTGATTTTGAATATAAATGATTTACTAGATGATTTAGAAAATATTTTGAAGAATGTTAGTAAGCAAACAGTTGACGGTAGCCATTGACTTCCTTAGTATGGAAAAAAACAAACAAACAAACAAATAAAACAATGAAAGTCAATGGTTACCATTAACTGTTTGGTTACTAACATTCTTCGAAATATCTTCTTTTTCACTATGAGTGATTTATTAGATGATTTAGAAGATATTTGGAAGAATGTTGGTAACCAAACAGTTAACGGAAGCCATTGACTTCCACAGTATAGAAAAACTATGGAAGTCAATGGCTACAGCCAACTGTTTGGTTACATTCTTCAAAGTAACTTCTTTTGTGCTCAACAGAAGAAAGAATCTCATACAGGTTTGAAAAGACTTGAGGGTGAGTAAATGATGACAGAATTTTCTTTTTTGGGTGAACTGTCTCTTTAACTGAACACTCTTCTTTACATCTTACCCGAAACTCTGTGGAAACTCTGGAAGTTGAAAGCCCTGCTATTAGCGGAGCGGGCATGTCACCACACACCTGATGAGGCTAAATGACACTTTTGTCTTTAGCTCAGCCCTGGAGAACCCAAAACAAAGCATCAGCAAAAACAAAAGCTGCTCTCTACGCCTCGCTGAATTTGTCACCTGACAGGAATCTAAAGCAGCAGCCTGCCTTCCCCAAAAAGTGTCCCTCTCTTTCTCTCACTCTTCCCGGCCTTCACTGTTAGAGGAGATATATGATACTGTAGATAGACAGCCAAGACTCTTAATAAAAATCATCCATTTCTGTCAGAGCCCAGCTGAGGGAGGTGAAAAATGCATTTGCACAGTATCAATAGGTGATTTTTCTTTTTTTTGCATCCCTCTTCACTTATTTTCCTCTCTGTAATGCGGATTCCTCTGAAATGGGGGCATTACGCGGCAATGTCGTGAATCTCCTCTAAATCGCTTCGTCTTCTTGTACCTTTCGTACTGGCCTGAAGGGCTGCTTACTATTAGCAAGAGATGAGATTCCCATCTATTATCGCTGTCTTTAACGAAGGTGAACGAGTCTTGAGATGAGAGGCTGAAAATCTGCACTTCATGCACAAACAAGTTAACCTTGCTTTCTAAACGAGGACATAGCATACTTGTTTATATTATATTAATAAGGTAACACGTTACAATATGGTCTCATTTATTAACATTAGTTAATGCATTATCTAACATGAACTAGTAATGAACTATATGTTTACAGAATTCATTAACATTTGTTAATGTTAGTTAATAAAAATGTTAGTTCATGTTAGTTCATGGTGCATTAATGTTTGTTAACAAATAAAACCTTATTGTAAAGTGTTACCAATAATAATAATAATAATAATAATAATAATAATAATAACAACAACAACAACAACAACAACAACAACAACAACAAATAACCATAATAATACTAATACTACTACTACTACTAATAATAATAATAATAGTTATTATTATTATTATTATTATTATTATTTTTATTATTTTTATTACTTAGTAAATTATTACTAAATAAATTATATAAATGTTTAACAATGACAACAACAACAACAACAACAACAACGATAATAAAAAGTATTACTAAATAAATTATTTTTAATAATAACAGTAATAATTTTATTTTATTTTATTTTGACATTGTTATGCATCTAAAATCTTTTACTTTTTATTTGTAAATGATCTCCTTTTAAATATGATTAATACACCATTTATCATTTATTAAAACAGCTTTTACCTAGTTTTTGCCATGAAAATAGTTTTAGATTATGACATGGCATAAATACATCCACACATCCACTAACTACCTACCTATCTAACTAAAACAAACAAACAAACAAACAAACAAACAAATAAATTATGAAGCAGTAATCTATCTATCTATCTATCTATCTATCTATCTATCTATCTATCTATCTATCTGTCTGTCTGTGTCTGTCTGTAGATCTATCTATCTATCTATCTTAACCTAAAACCACAAAGAACAGCTAGGGCAGGTGACAAGTTTTTCAGTGAATAGCTTAAAATTGATCTCATAAGAGCTATTATATGGCTTCAGAAGACTTAAAGACAAAAATAAATATAGTGTATGAGTCACATGAGCTGCTTTTATCATACTTTTGTTGTGTTTTTGTGTCTTTTTGAAGCATGAAAGCCTCAGTCCACATTCTTTGGTGATTATGTAATAAGACATAAGTCTCCCTTTACTAGTCGCCTGTGAAGCCCCTGGCAGACGATATGCAAAGTGAGATATATTGCGATGGCTCAGCGTTTAATTTGCTTAGCACGAGGATATTTTTGGTTAGATGCACAGATGTTTTTGGCCTCGCGTGTTTGTGTTTTTGAGAGCGAGCGTGCTTGCTTTTGTTCACATCTGTGCGAGAGCACTTGAACTGATGGATGGAAAATTGCAGGTGGGTGGAAATGTCAGAGAATGAAGCCGTTTCTTGCCGTTGAAGTGCTTGAAACGCGATTATGCAGCGCATAGGCAATCTGCCACCAAACATCCTTAAGGTCACTCTGATACGTGACATACAACAACTTTTATAGCCCAATCTTGCAGCTTGGAAAATCATCCTTTGGTATTGAGCTACTCCGTGGTGGTGATGGTTTACCAGCCGTCTAAATGATAACAGTGCTGTGCTGGTGAATGCATCTTATTTTAGCACCACCTGTGAACAGCTCATCTGTCTAAAGGCATATTTGAATAAATGCATTCCTGAAGTCAATCTTTAAAATGGAAGAGAAGGTACTGGGTAGTTTTCTTACCAAAACTGAGGTTGAATTGCTTGCAAAATCTGTAATATGAAAATCTAACACAGAATATGGCTGGAGGACATGAGTTATGAAGCTGTAGCAAAGACCTTAGTCAGAATAGATGCTGTATTTAATTTGACGGCAACAAAAACAAGACTGTGAGGTCTTAAGGGTCACGTACTGTACACTTACCATGCCATTTATTTTCAATCAGAGTTGCATTGACAGTATCATTTTCTATTTCATAGAATTTCTGGAAAACTTTACAATAAGATTCAAGTCATTTATATGCTTTAATGCATTAGGTATTATGAGCTAATAATGTTTTTTTAATTTATTTTTTATTTTTTATTTTTAACGCATGTAGGTTTAGCATCTTGGTTAATGTTACTTTATAAATATATTATTATTCACTGTTAATTCACATTCATTCATAATACAGGAATGTTACTTTATAAACTTGAAATGTTAATGTACACTAAAAACAACCCAACTTGGCTTATTTGGCAACCCAGTGCTGGGTACATATTGGACAGAACACATGCTTTGGTAATTTTGTAATTTAACAAGCATTTTAGACAAAAAATGTAACATTTAAAAGTAGCATTTTAATTTAAGTGTATCCAACCATTCTCTGTAATCTCTTTTTACCGAAATAGCGCTAATAGCACCCCCCTGCTCTTAATGCATCATGTTTCTTTTTGGAGCATCAGTGAATGTTTGAACCTATTTTAATAGTTGTGTTTGAGTCCCTCAATTGTCCTCAGTGTGAAAAGATCTCAAAATCATACAGTCACTGCTGGAAAGAGTTTAAATATGCAAAAGATGCTGGAAAACTGAAGTATCTGCAGGACATGGTGGATTTTTCTGAAGAACAGTGCTCAGTTTAACTGTTCAGAACAAACAAGGGACTCGTGAACAACCATCACATAACAAAAAAATCGTAGATCATCCAGGTAACCACACACAGTATTAAGAACCAACGGTTCACAAACTTTTTAAGGGGGTTATTTTAATAATTTCAGCTATTTTTTTTTTATCTTGTGGACTATATGAAAACATCTTTTATGTAAAATATCTTACTCAGGACAGTACTAAATGAAAAATAACATATGCATTTTTGTATGATCTCTCTTATTTTGATAAAATTATTCACATTTTCAAAGATTCTGCTAGGGGTTCCCAAACTTTTGCATGCCACTGTATATATATATATATATATATATATATATATATATATATATATATATAATTTGTAATAAGTTTATAAATAATTAAATAATACATTTTTAATTTGCCATGAACTCAACATGGACAATTCTTATATATTATTTATTTATGTATTGTAAATTATATATATAAAAATCGGAATTACAACAATTGTAATTATATACTCGCAATTACAACAATTGCAACTTCCATTTTGCTGACTTTAAATAATAATAATAATAATAATAATAATCATTAATGCTATAATCAATTTATGTAAAGAATATAATACAAAAATATAATATTTTATATTAAAAAATAAAAACATAGCTAAATTTAAAAGGTTATTTATCATTTATTTTTATAATTTATGTTTTTTATATAATTTACAAATTTTTTCATTAATAAATGTTCATTGTCTGAACCTGATATCCAATGCATTTAATACATTTCAACAAATTGAAACTTACTGCTTTAGTGTTATTGGATATAATGTTGAAGTCCGATTGCCACAAACCTGAAAACATCAATGTAAATCCAAACTCTTTCAATGTTCACCAGGTGAATTTCAGGCCAGAATAAGTTATTGGAAATATTTAAATCTTTAAAAGAAAATTTAAATTTTGGTAAGACTTTACAATATGGTCTCATTCTTTAACACTGAACAGTATATTTTTCAGAATTTTAAAACCTTTGTTAATGTTAGTTAATAAAAATAATTATGTTCATGTTAGTTCACAGTGCATTAACTAATGTTAACAGATGCAACTTTTGGTTTTAATAATGTATCAGTCAATGTCAACCTTAACTAAGATTAATAAATGCTGTATAAGTATTATTCTTGTCAGTTGATATAGTTAACCCATGTTAACAAACGAAACCTTACTATAAAGTGTTACCAAAATTTCTGAAGTAATTTAAAAAAAAAATTGACTAGAAACTGCTAGATGTTTTTGGCTAAGTGTTGCATGTTTGTCTTCTTGTTTGTCTTGTTGTCTTGCATGTTTGAGATAGTTGTTCATTAATCGCTATAATAGTATAAATCCATTCATTTGCGAGGATAATTCAAATAATTATCTCCACTTGCTCTCTCCTCCTCTCCTCTCTTCAGTCGTCCTGTCAACACCAGGAAATCCAAATGCTGCAGTGGCGTGTGCCCAGACACAAACAAATACGATCTGTCAAGGGTTCTTGGATAGCAGCAATAGGCGCAGGTGGATTGCTCCCTGAGATAAGCAGCAAAGCCTTTCTCTCCCCCAATGAAATATGTATGGAGCTCTATGAAGGTGCATCTCAGCCCACCTCTCTTTATAAGAGCATACCTCCCCCCTTCCCACTCTCTGTTCCCGCTCCGGAGTGTCAGGAGATGTGTGCTTGCTTTATGATCAGCGAGTTGCTCCGTTGTTTAGCATCTCTCTCCGGGTGGCCCTCGGCCGGCCTTCCTATTGATGAACATCTACGCCTAACATGTTGCTCCATTGATTCTTCGTTATTTCAGTTCCCATAATGGTTGAAACGCTCGGCGGCTGTAGCCAAGGTGATTAATTTTCAGTTCTATTAAAACAAAGTCATTAAAAGCATAGTGTGTGACATTTGATAATTAAAAATGTGAGTAAAAATAACCCTCATTAGCATCGCGGCCGCCTTGTTTTGTTGTGCTCGGTCGTCTCAGTGAGTTGTATTTATGGAATGACTGATAGAGGAACAACAGGCCTGATCTCTAATCCGGATGACCCAGGTGGGATGTCGGATACGAACATGCAGTTAAACTAAAGCATTTGTGACTGCCATTTAAAAACGGGCCATCATAAAAGAAAAACAGGTGGCAATATGAGTGTGAATTATGCTTCAAATAGGAGAGGATTAGCTAATCTGAAATACGTCAAGTGCGCAATGTCTTTTGTGAGGTGATGTATGTCTCATGAAGTTATGAAAACATTATTTCCTTTAAAACGACCAGTCCATATTTTTTAATGGTTATGTGAATGTTAGAGAAAATATTATGGGAGCGTTCCATTTCATAATTTTGGAAACATCATGGGAACGTTACTTTTGAAAATATCCAGCTAACAAAAATATGTTCTAAGAACGTTTCCATTAAGTTATGAAAACGATATTTATAAATGTTCAAAACTAACTGTTTTTGTTTGGAAAAAAAGTTTTTTCTTAGTTATGTGAATGTTATAGGAACATTCCATTTTATTATTTCGTAAACATTATGGGAGCGTTACTTTTGAATGTTCCATAAACATTCTGAAACAAGTGGTAACGTTAAAAAAACATTAGACGAACATCCAGCTAAAACATTTCAGGAAAAAAATGTTCCATGAATGATGTATAGGTAATATTTTTGTGCTAACATTTTGAGAAGACCAGATAAGTTTGAATGAATGTTCTGTTGACGTTACTGGAAGAATGTTTGTTCGTAACTTTGAGGGAACCTTGCTAGAACGTTAGCTAAAGTTCTGAGAATTTTCCCCTTTATCTGGGTAGTAAATAATAACACGTTCCATGAACATACATTTTCATGCTAATGTTTTGAGAACATTATTAAAAACCAGTAAACTTTCAACGAATGTTATATTAACGTTATATTTTATTAACGTTTTGAGAACATTAAGACCAGATAACTTTGAACGAACATTCTATTGACGTTACTGGAAGAACGTTTGTTCATAACTTTAAGAGAATATTGCCAGAATGTTAGCTAAAGTTCTGACTGAGAACGTTAGTAAATAATAATGTTAAAAAAAATGCTAGACAAATGTCCAACTAAAGCTTTTCAGAAAATTGGATTTTGAATGAACATTCTAATAATGTTCCTGAAAGAACCTTTGTTCATAACCTTGTCAGAATGTTAGCCAAAGTTCTGAGAACATTCCCTGTTAGTAAGTAATGATGTTTAAAAATAAAATAAATAAGTAAATAAATAAATAAATAAATAAATACATAAAGTTTTATGCTAATGTGTTGAGAACGTTTTTAAATACCAAACAACTTTGAATGAATGTTCTAATAATGTTCCTGGAAGAACGTTTGTTCATAACCTTGCTAAAACATTCACCAAAGTTTTCAGAATGTCCCCTGTTAGCTTTGTAGTTTTTTTTTTTTTTTTTTTTAAATGTTAGACAAATGTTCAACTAAAACATTTCAGGGAAAGGAAACGTTCCGTAACATGAAAATAATAACTTTAAAAAAATCAAACATTTAGACAAATGTCCAACTAAAACGTTTCAGAAAAAAAAGAAGAAAAAAAACATTCTGTGAACAATGCATAAATAAACACAAGTACAACAACTAAAACAAACATTCTAATAATGTTACTGGAAGAATTTGTTCAGTCTTGCCAGAACGTTCGCTAATGTTCCCTGTTGAGCCGGGTCTCCTCAATCACGCCAGAAGATTATTCCATATCCGGTTTTATGTGAGCCGCAAATGAGTGATGCATTATGTATCAGCAGCACAGATCTATATGGCAATAATGAGCGGATCTCATTGATTAATGTGCCGCAAAAGCGAGCGCTTTGTATTCAATGAAACCGTCACGACACAAGGTTGCTTGGACAGGCGTGATTGATGGCATTTTGTGACGCTATTTACAGCGCCCTCCGCGGTAAAGACTTTGAGTATGAGAATGTCACTGTAATCGCAAGAATTAGTGTGTGTGTGTGAGAACAGCAGGCGACTGATTGAAAATGTTCAAAGAAACAGCTCCACTTTCTTGATTAAACGCTCGGTGCGTCAGCAGATGACTGATTGTGTGTGTGCGTGTAGCTAAAAGGTGAAGATCTGGCCTGGTGTCTAATCTCCCCGCTGTGAGTGGCGCTAGGAACCGTGTCCTTTGCTTAGGCCGGGCTTCAAAGGTCACTGAAATATTTATCGTCCTGTTTTCCGGGTTAGATGTGATACTGCGCTTGCAGGTTTGTGCACTTGACGTCTCAAATTTTAACATGTAAAAGCAAAAATGACTTTCTAAATTAAATTACTGGAGTGGGAGTAGGTCAATCGTGGGTTAAGGTTCCTGAGTAGTATAAATGTGTGCTCATGGGAGAGGATCGAAACGTGTGTACCTGTGCACGTTCATTATAACTGAACTGGGCAAATGTATTCCTTGGAGGAAGGGATTCCAGATGGAGGAGTCATTTCTAATGTATTTAGATGTTAAATATAAATATATTCGCTATTGTTCACTGTTAATTAGTTTATTAGTTTTAGTATCAATGAGAGACTAGTTTTTATTTGTATTTTTTATTAATAATTAGCATTTATATATATATATATATATATATATATATATATATATATATATATATATATATATATATATAAAAATGTATATATTAGTCAGTTTAAGTCAGGGTTTTGTTTTTTATTTTTATTAGGTAGTTTTTTTTCAATGTCTGTATAGTTTTTTTATAATTTTGTATTTCAGTTTAAGTTATTTTAGTACATCAAGTTAAACTAAGTGAAAATGAGAAATGTTTCTATGTAAACTAGCTGAATTAAAATAATATATATTTTATATATATTTCAATTAACATATTTAAGTAACAAAAAATATTTTTATGGTTTTAGGTAACTATAACAACCCTGATTTTTGCATAATACATAAATGCCCATTTGAAATTGAAATGTTAAAAGTGTATAGTGTATGCAAAAAATTTAATTTTAATAACAATAATAATTTGTAATAAATAAAGTCAATTCAACAGTTCGTAATAACTAGACTCAAGTAAATAATAATAAAAATAAAATAAAAATGATTAAATAAAAATAATTATTAATTATATAAATAAGGAATTTAAATAAATTAAATAAATAATTTTAATAAATAATGTAATAAATATTGATTGTTCAGAATACCCAATACAAAGAATATGTAAATAAATAATTAAATAAATAAATAATTTGAATAAATAATGTAATAAATGTTAATTATTTGTTCATAATACACAATACATTTAACTAATTTTCACAAATTGAACTTTACTGAAAATGTAAAAGTAATGCGATTAAAAAAAATCCTAGAAAACCTGAAAATATCAGAACATTTTTAAATTGTGAATTTCAGGGCAGGAAAATATGATTTGAATATTGAAAATATTCCAATCATTAAACAAACAAACAAACAAACAAACAAAGTCAGTAGTTGTTCAAAATATTTCATTGACTGGAATTTATAGATATTGATCGGCCAAGTACAGTGCTTTTGTCTTATTGGAGACATTTGTAAATTTGTAATCCCTCATATGGAAAGCTCTTTTTTTGGAATACCTGAAACCCAATATAGTTATTATTATATAGACTGTATAATACAGTTGCAGTTATTATTTCCAGGTTAGATGTGGTACTGTGTTTGCGGTTTTGTGCTCTCAAATTTTAACACGTAAAAAGTAAAAACCACTTTTTAAATTAAATTATACAAGTGGGAGTAGGTCAAATATGGGTTAGCATTCCTGGGTTGTATAAATGCGAGAGGACTGAAATGTGTACCTGTGCACATGTGTCAACATGGACATTTCATCTGTTCATAATAACTGCAATGGGCATATGTATTCTTAAACAGAGCTTGGAGGAAGAGATTTCAGATGGAGGAGTCATTTCTAATGCATTTAGACGGCCAGGCTGATGTTATCCAAGCAGACAAGGTGGTCGACTTCAACTTCCAGATAGCTTTTAACCAGATTAGCCGGCTTTATCCCACATTCAAATGGATCTGCCCTACTCAGGAGAATAGACGCTGATAAAGTAAAAAAAAAAAAAAAAAAAAAGGCTATGAATGGTGAGTGTTGCATGAATAAACACAGACACACACAGTATCCAGATGGCGGCTATGCTGAAAGTAACACTTCATATGTGAGAACAGTTGTCGAAGTTGTTGTTTAGTCAAAATCAGTGCTGAGACTTGACGCTAATGGAAATGATGCTGTGAGGGATGGAAGTACAGTTCAATCTGTTGTACATGGACATCAAATATTCACAAAAATACAGATTGTAAAAGTTAGATGAGTCCAGGGACCCTTAAAGACCCTTTAAAGTTGTGTGGCTTTTAGTCTCTGTTATTGAGGACATCTAGTTGTACTCTAGTGACTTTTTGTAGATGTATACATTTAAATATCTTTCTCTTTTAGTTAATCGGACATCAAATATTAATGACTCACATTTTACATAGGTGGGTATACCAATTTGTGTCCAAGAAAATACTGATAGCAGTCATGACTGGATGTCATTGACAATGTTTCCTGTATGGGATGCATTCTTTTGTCCAATTTATGCTATTAAAAAAAAAAAAAAAAAAAAAAAAATATATATATATATATATATATATATATATATTTACATATATATACATTTTTTTCTGAAAGAAATGAACAATTTTATTCTTAAAGGACACATTATATTGATCAAAAGTGACAATAAAACATGTATAATGTTACAAAAGATTTCTAAATCAAATAAATGCAGTTCTTTTTCAGACACCAGATATAATTTTTGATATTTTATTTTTTTACTAGTGGGTGCATTTATGTAAGTGAGGATAGCAAAATAAAGTAAACTGTGACTTATTATACCCAAAAATTCTTCATACAGTGGACTACCAGTAAAACTGATAAAAATTTGGGACCAAAAACTTGATTTGACACTTTAACCTGACCATGTTTTGTTACGTACCTTTCTGTCAAAGTTTTCTGACATTATCAAGATGAATGATCAAGATGAATTATCAAGATGAATTTTACTCAGTTTAACCCTTGAGTTCTTGCCATTTTATTACCATTTTCTAAACTATAGTGAATAAACTGTGATAATGTGAGAAATGTTGAAGGTGTCTTATATATATATATATATATATATATATATATATACACACATAAGCACAACTGTTTTTAACATCAATAATAAAAAAATTAATATTTCTTGAGCACTAAATTGGCATATTAGAATGATTTCTAAAGGGAATGTGACACTGAAGACTGGAGTAATGATGCTGAAAATTCAGCTTTGCATCACAGGAATAAATTACATTTTACAGTATATTCAAATAGAAAACAGTTATTTTAAATTGTAATAGTATTTCACAATTTTACAGTTTTTACTGTATTTTTGATCAAATAAATACATTTTTTTACCATGACTTTTTTTTCTAAAACATTAAACAATATTACCAACCCCAAACAGTAGTATACATGGGAGTTATTTGTCCGTAAATGCACTTTCTGTTCAGTTTATGCACACTTTCGAGTAGTTTTCAATGCATAAATGTGTCCTGAACAGCATCCAACAGTAGTAATTAGCAAGTAATTTTTGCCAGGCTGCAACATACTGTAAACTAAAGCCTGACAAGCAAAGAAAAGCCCTTTGATTTGTCGCTTTTTATTATTTGTAATAAATCACTAATACATCAATAAATACACCGTCTTTGTCAGAGTCTGTTGATTCCCCCAATAGGATAAAACTTTATCACATTTTTGTTTCATTTCTCTCTGATATTTATGTGTACAAATAGATCATGACAAACGTTTGTACATTTGCGTCAAGCTAACCTCAAATACTGCCTGCAATGCTCGAGTACAATGTAATATTGTTTTAAAAGCTTCCATCAGGGCTTTCTGTCTCCCTCTCTCCACTTACAGCATCCACACCTCTCCCCGTGTGAGCGGCATACGCCTGTTCGTCTCAAAAGCTTTGGTGAGGAGACTGTGTCAGGTCAATTAACAGTGCTGCTCTGTACATTTTCCACCTGACTCTTCCCATTAGCACTGCTGAGGTACATGACAGCGAAGAGCATGCAAAACACCTTAAGTGTAAGCGCTACTTCCCTGCTTCATCATAATTTCCTCTTTTCCTTCCCCCCCCCCCTCCCCCCCCCCCCCCCCCCCCCCCCTTCCCTTCCCCTTCCCTCTTTGTGCAGTCAGGACGCTGTTTTCTAAACTTTTTTCTTTATCTGTCTTCCTCATTTGGTTTAAGTTGCCGACGAGCAGCCGAAAGGCCACCTGTCTTGACATGCCGCCGTTTTCATATTCTGTAAACTAGAACTAGAGGAACTAGAGTTTGTGTGAATGTGAGGGCGAGGAGTGTGTGTGCTAGTGGACGATGTGAGCGCACAGAGAGTCTGTTTCCGCCATCTGTGGCCGATTCCAAACCAAATCATCCTGCAGAATGAACCGTCTCCAATCCATTTGAAGTGTGTGATTTTTATATCATCATGTGGGCTCAGTAAGGCTACCTGTGACCTATTGTGACCAGTAAACAGCGGTGATGCAATTTAAACTCAGTGTTCACAGATGGTTTGCTGTAGTACTGAGATATAAAAACAACAGAAATCAACAGTCAGCAGAGATGATAGTAAACTCAGGCTCCATCGCAATTTGCATACTATTCATACTGTTAAGTATGTGATATGGAAGCTTGTTTCATTCTGCACGGAATGAAAAAATTAAAAAGGTAATTGTGACTTTTTATCTCACAATGCTGACTTTTTTTATTGTAATTTATATCTTGCGAATACAAGTTGTGAACTCATAATTCTGAGTTTGCAACTCACAATTCTGATCTTTTCCTCTGAATTCTGAGCTTACATCTCAAAATTAGGACTTTTTTTGTCTGAAATCAGAGTTTACATCTCAGACTTATGATTTTTGTCTTCTGAATTCGGAGTTTACATCTAGCAATTTTGACATTATTTCTTAGAATTCTGAGTTTACATCTCACAATGCTGACTTCTTTTTTTTTTAATTACAGAATTGCAAGATATAAACTACTAACTATGATACACGCTAGTAACTATAATACACAGCCAAGTATATAATTAGCAATTTGGCTATGTCAGCCGTTCAGTTATACAGTCATGACTCTTCCTATCACAGCAAAGGAAGTACTAACCAAAGATAAAAATACATAGATACCACGTTAACAGCTGCTGATTACTACTACAGTATGTATCCGCCATATTGGAAATGTCAAAATCTGCCTGTAAAACGTGTTAACAGATGTGATCTGCAACAGGCAGCAACAGCCTCTTCCAACAGATTTTCACACTTGGTTTATCATACACATCAAACGATTCTGCATAATGCAGATGATATGAAATTCAAAATGAAAGGGAGTATTGATAAAACAGTCTTGTAAGTGATATTGATTATCATAGAGCACAGCTTGCATGCTTTAAGCTCTTAATTAAAGCAGTGGGACTAGTGATCACAAATGATAGAAATATATATATATATATATATATATATATATATATATATATATGTCCATATATATATATATATGTCCATATATATATATGGATATATGGACATAGAAATATCCATAGTATATTTGTTGATTCAAATAATAATTTATAGCAGGAATAATTTGCTTTGTTATTTTAGTCAATATACACTGCAAACCATAAGTTGAGCTCAGAATAAATGGATACAATATATAATAATTATAGTGCATTATATAATTTTCATGTACATTTATACTCTTTTTTTATTTTTATTTTATTTTTTATGGAGCTTATATTATATTATATTATATTATATTATATTATATTATATTATATTATATTATATTATATTATATTATTACCAGTAACTATAGTGAATTGAAATTACATAATTAAATTATTAGTTAATATGATATGCCATGCTCAACATGTTTATATTAGCATCTAGGCAGTCAATTAATGAACTGTAGTGAATTATATGTATTGGAGTTTGTATGTATTGGAGTAGAAATAGTATTTTCTTGTAAAACATACTCCAATAATCTTGTATTCAATTATTGTTATTATTATTTTATTTATTTATTTATTTATTTATTTTTAACAGTGGCAAGTTATGGATGTTCACATATTTTTCACCATTAGTGTATTTCCAAAGCAAACTACACTGTAAAAATATTTATTAGAGTTCATTTTACTAGAAAATACTATTTCAGTCTTTTACTCAAAAATGTAAAGATTAATGTAACGTTGCTTACCATTTCTTTGTAATTAATTGTGTAATTTACCAGCAATTTCTTTATGAAAACTGTTTCTACACCACTTTTTTTCAGTGTATTAAGTGAATAAATAAACATTTCATTGGCACATTATTCTTCTTTTAAAATGAGCTATGTTTTTTGCTATTTTCTTGACATTGCTTCTGTTTGCAAACATTGTCATCTAAAGCGCATTTGTACATGCACCAGAGGAAATGAAGTCCAGAATGTTGTTTTTACATTATGGAAAGCACTACTTCAGGCCATTTATCCATGTTTTATAGCCATTTACGTTGTTTGGTTGTTGCAATGTGTCATAAACATACTGTAATAATCCATAATTCTCTTCAACAGAATAGCAATTGGGCGTATGAGGGAGCCGGTAATGTCCCTGCCGTTTCCTCAGAAGCGGGTGGGCCGCTGGTGATCTATGGCCATCATGTCCCTGTTGTTCCACAGCAATGCACGGATGACTTACCCACCTCCCTCGGTAAATAAATTGCCCTCTCTCCCCTCAAATGGGGAGACGTCACAATCCCTCTCATCCGATGTTGGTGGCGCCTGCACGTATTTATGTTCTTTTACAGCCCGTACAGTCCCAGTCCAATAAAGGAACAAATGGAAGACTTGAGCAAAGCCGGAATAGGAAGATGAGGAGGAGGAGTAATGATCTGGAATGGTGAGGAAGAACGTGAAGGCCTCCAGATGAGGGACATCCCATGCATGCATCTCTCTCGCTCCCTCCTGTTCTCCGTCATTTGTTGGCCTCCTAAATGGAGGGTTGTTAATGGTTGCCAGGTTGAGGCAGGGTGAGGTGAGCCAGAGACCGGAGATGACAGATGTGCCGGTTAGAGACGAGGGGAGCCACTTCCTCTTTCACCACTTCATTTTCAGCCATGTTAAACTCAGCCGAGCAGGAATGAAGAAAAATCGGTTGTTCCCGATTCAGCAAGAAGGGGGATCGGAGACTTACAAGCACAAAAGGCCAGGATTTTGGTATAGAGGGTTTTTCTAAATCATGTTGAAGGATTAAATTCCCAAATCCACCTCAAAGGTCAGCAGAAAAGCTGTTCTATCACTGTTGAGTCACTGTAGTGTGAAATATAAATAATGTTATTAGAATATGACAAAATTGCAATGTTAGATCAGTGGAAAATAATGATGATCATGATGACAGTAACATGAAGTGAAGTCTATAATTTCAGGGTTTTAGATTGGCTGAAATGTCTTTGAAGAGAAATTGAAAAACAAGCTACCAAGGTAAAAGGCCATTATTGTTTAATAATTTCTTGAAACATTAACTGAATAATGTCTTATATGTGTGTGTGTGTATACACACACACACACACTGTATATAAGGTGCATCTCAATAAATTAGAATGTCGTGGAAAAGTTCATTTATTTCAGTAATTCAACTCAAATTGTGAAACTCGTGTATTAAATAAATTCAATGCACACAGACTGAAGTAGTTTAAGTCTTTGGTTCTTTTAATTGTAATGATTTTGGCTCACATTTAACAAAAACCCACCAATTCACTATCTCAACAAATTAGTATATGGTGACATGCCAATCAGCTAATCAACTCAAAACACCTGCAAAGGTTTCCTGAGCCTTCAAAATGGTCTCTCAGTTTGGTTCACTAGGCTACACAATCATGGGGAAGACTGCTGATCTGACAGTTGTCCAGAAGACAATCATTGACACCCTTCACAAGGAGGGTAAGCCACAAACATTCATTGCCAAAGAAGCTGGCTGTTCACAGAGTGCTGTATCCAAGCATGTTAACAGAAAGTTGAGTGGAAGGAAAAAGTGTGGAAGAAAAAGATGCACAACCAACCGAGAGAACCGGAGCCTTATGAGGACTGTCAAGCAAAATCGATTCAAGAATTTGGGTGAACTTCACAAGGAATGGACTGAGGCTGGGGTCAAGGCATCAAGAGCCACAAGGAATTTGGCTACAGTTGTCGTATTCCTCTTGTTAAGCCACTCCTGAACCACAGACAACGTCAGAGGCGTCTTACCTGGGCTAAGGAGAAGAAGAACTGGACTGTTGCCCAGTGGTCCAAAGTCCTCTTTTCAGATGAGAGCAAGTTTTGTATTTCATTTGGAAACCAAGGTCCTAGAGTCTGGAGGAAGGGTGGAGAAGCTCATAGCCCAAGTTGCTGTGGAAACTTAACACTGGCTTGAAGACCAGTGTTAAGTTTCCACAGTCTGTGATGATTTGGGGTGCAATGTCATCTGCTGGTGTTGGTCCATTGTGTTTTTTGAAAACCAAAGTCACTGCACCCGTTTACCAAGAAATTTTAGAGCACTTCATGCTTCCTTCTGCTGACCAGTTTTTTAAAGATGCTGATTTCATTTTCCAGCAGGATTTGGCACCTGCCCACACTGCCAAAAGCACCAAAAGTTGGTTAAATGACCATGGTGTTGGTGTGCTTGACTGGCCAGCAAACTCACCAGACCTGAACACCATAGAGAATCTATGGGGTATTGTCAAGAGGAAAATGAGAAACAAGAGACCAAAAAATGCAGATGAGCTGAAGGCCACTGTCAAAGAAACCTGGGCTTCCATACCACCTCAGCAGTGCCACAAACTGATCACCTCCATGCCACGCCGAATTGAGGCAGTAATTAAAGCAAAAGGAGCCCCTACCAAGTATTGAGTACATATACAGTAAATGAACATACTTTCCAGAAGGCCAACAATTCAATAAAAATGTGTTTTTTATTGGTCTTATGAAGTATTCTAATTTGTTGAGACAGTGATTTGGTGGGTTTTTGTTAAATGTGAGCCAAAATCATCACAATTAAAAGAACCAAAGACTTAAACTACTTCAGTCTGTGTGCATTGAATTTATTTAATACATGAGTTTCACAATTTGAGTTGAATTACTGAAATAAATGAACTTTTTCACGACATTCTAATTTATTGAGATGCACCTGTATATACTGTGTGTGTGTGTGTGGTGTGTATATGGACATTTTACAATAAAATCACTAAAACTTTAAAATGAAAATATATTATTAAATAATTATAAAATATAGATAACACCTGACAATAATTAAATTAATTAAATTAATTAATTAACATTTCTTATTATTTACACTGAGCAATACATTTGTTACAGTATTTATTCATCTTTGTTAACGTTAGTTAGCAAAAATACTAATGTTCATTGTTAGTTCATGTTAGCTCAGGTCCATTAAATAATATTAACAGATATAACCTTTGCTTTTAATAATGTTTTAGAAAATTTTGAAATTAACATTAAGATTAATACTTGTTTTATGTGTTTTTTTTTTTATTATAGTTTATAATGAAAATGTTAATAAATAGAACTTCATTGTAAAGTGTTACTATAAAATCTATTTAAAATTTAAACAAAAACTCTCAGTGATACTAAAATAACAATGAAAAGGGCATCGTCCAAATCTCCTTTGTTCAGGGTGAGAAAACGCAGCGTCTTTCATTTGGCTTCTTGGTATTATAGCTAGCAATTTTGCGCCTGTGGCAATATGTCCTCATTCACGACTAAATAACAGTTTTACATCACCAAGAGGATGTACACTAGGACCATTCGAAGCCCTCAAATACTTGAGTGCGATTCAGTCCATTTGCCTGAATCAACTCTCAACGTCTTCAATTTGAGAAAAGGCTATTTGGCTCGGTGAGTACAGAGGGAGATAATTGAATAGCATTCTTACTTATTTTTCATGTTGCCACGAGGGAGCTGTAAAACACTCTCTGAAGGCTTCTTTCACTCTGGTGCAAAGCATATTCATTAAAGAGAGATGGGAACATCATATTAGGTTGCAGCAGGTTTCCGCTGAGGTACATGGCTCATTGTTTAGATTGAAATGTGCCAAGGGACAGTTTTCAAGATCAACCTACAGTTAGAACGTGGGTTGTGTATTAGCCTTTCTTTGACTCATGTCAGAGTAATGATTTGAAATGATACCTCAAATCGAGCTGTTTGTTAACGCTGAAGACTGGAGTAATGATGCTAAAAATTCACTTTTGCCATCGCTGGAATAAATTTCTTATAAAAATGATTCAAATACAAAACATTTCATGATATCATTAATAATACAATATTTTATTAAAATAATAAGTAATACAAGTTTTACTGATCGCAAACTTTTGAACAGTAGTGTATGATATGTTACTGTTATCCTTCTAAGAGGTCACAGTGATGAGATTTAAGCATTGCTGTTTTCTTCTCTCTCTCCATTCTGTTGGAAAGTGACATTTCTCAGCTGACAGATGTTCTGCTGTGTTCAGTCTTTTTTCTTTCTGACATTCTCACTTCCTTTGGTGTGTGGCGGTAATTTTCGTAGGGTTTTAAGGCTCTTCGTTTACCCGTGATCTTTCAGGGAGAGTAAAAGCCGGCTGATGGTTTACCGGAGCAAGTTTATCTCCAACTCTCCCTCAGGCCTTCCTTGCAAATCAAAAGAGTCCTTTCAAGTTTGTCACAACATTTCCAGGCCAACACAACAAGCAGAAGTACCAAATCAGTTTACGCTAGCGGGGTTAGATTGTACGGTCTTCATGAAACACCTTGACTGTCTTTCATTATTATCAAGAGGAAAACACTGACTCGCTTTGCAACAGGCTAGTTTATATATTCCCCACACAGAGCTCACTGCTGCTTTAGTTGATTGACATGAGAGCATATTAATTGAGCTGAAGCACTGCCATCATTGAGTCCTCTAGTCTTATTACAGCCGAGGATGAGTTACGTGTCGGCGGTAATAAGAATTGGCTTAGTTGGAGACATAGCATCATCTTGGTATGCTGAAGCATTTAGATTTCCCTTCACTGGAAGTAAGGGGTCCTAGCCCCTGAAGAACAGCTCCACGCCATTATCCCTCCTCAACCAAACTTTAAAGTTGACACAATGCATTCAGGCAGGTAACATTCTCCTGGCATCTGCCAAACCCAAACTGGCCAATCAGACTCATTACTCCACAGAACACTCCACAGTTTCCACTGCTCCAGAGTCCAGTGTTGCCATTCGATGTTTGGCATTGTACTTGATGATTGCATACAGCTTTTTTGTGCTGATATCAATGCCTTGGGAGTTTGGAACTCTTCAGCTATGGAATCAGTAGAGCGTTGACTAAATGCTTCCACTTTCCAATAATACCACATTTAGCTGACCGTTGACCCATCAGACAGACAAAGTGAGAAACATGATTCATCACTCCACAGAACAGGTTTCCACTGCTCCAGAGTCCAGTGATGTTGTGCTTTGCATCACTCCATCTGACGCTTGGTATTGTACTTGATGTTTTTGTACTGATATTAATGTCAGTGATATTTGGGAACTCGCCATGGAATCAACAGAGTGTTGGCTATTTTTATGCACTATGCGCAACCAAGGTTCATAAAAATACGTACCTCTATATACATTTCTGCAGCACCATAATTACGTACCTTACTGCACGTTTCTATGCAATTTCAAAGTGAAATGTCCAGAGAGTGGCGCTAAAACACACGTTCAATATGTGACCATAGCACATTTTTATTACGTTGGTACGGGCATGTATTTCTGCGTTTTTATTATGCTGCTTGAGGTACGTATTGTGGCTGTTCAGAATTCAAATATCCATGAGTGTCGCTAAAGGTTAATGCTCTATCGTGTTGGAAATATCCCCTACAACAAACCCAACCCTAAACCTACCCAATGGTGTTAACAAATGCAAAAGTGATGTAAAAACGCATTTGTTGATGCAGCCGTGCTATTTTAACATCCTTATGCAGATTTGAACTGTTTTGTCGAAACCTTAGTTTCACTGGGTTCGTACTGGAGCTCTTCATCACTCAAGTGCATGAAGAGCTCCAGCAAACCTAATGAACTAGAAAACTCATGCATATGAAGCTGTATATGTGACAACAACATTCAAAAGTATCAGTTTTCAAATCGTGCAGGATGTAAAAATTGTTTTGAAGTCATAACATAATATTCTGCAAGTAATTGTGTGAAAATTAGGCTTTATTAATCAAAACTCTGTACCTGTAAATCATACTTTGTGTGAAAAGAAATAAAAGTTGTCCAAGTTTTACTGCTACTAGTGTTCATTTAAACTGGAAACTGCAGTGATTCTTTTCAGTTTTGAAGAAATGTATTAAGAGGCACATATTTCCAATGAACGTATGTTGACTATGCGCCTCAGCAATTGGTGACCCCACTCTGTGACTTTACACAGTCTTCTGCTGTTGCTGTTGAGTTCCTAAATGCTTCCACTTTCCAATAACACCACATTTAGCTGACTGTGGAACCCAGACTGACCCATCAGACTGACAAACAGAGTAGCATGATTTGTCACTCTACAGAACAGGTTTCCACTGCTCCAGAGTCCAGTGGCAGCATGCTTTACAACACTCCATCCAACATTTGGTGTTGTACTTGATGATGTGAGGCTTGCATGCAGCTGCTCGGCCATGGAAATATGAAGCTCCTGTTGCAGTTTTTGTGCTGATATTAATGTTAGTGGAAGTTTGGAACTCTTCAGCTATGGAGTCATCAGAGCGTTGGTGACTTTTACACACCAAAATTCTCATCCCCAGCACTCGATGACCCTGTTCTTTGACTTTACATGGTCTTCCGATTCGTTGTTGAGTTCCTGCCATTCCTAAATGCTTCCACTTTCTAATAATACCACTTAAAGAGGTCATGAACTGCCTTTTGTATTATTTTGAACTGTTTTCCGAGGTCCACTTATAATGTATCAAGATTTTTACATCAAAAAACATTGTAATAGGCTATTTTCTGTCCTGTTTTTAACCCCCTCATCAGAACGCTCCATTTGAAGAGGCGTGGCGGATTGTAGACTCGGAAGTAAACGCCCACTGCTATGATTGGCTAATAGTTGTGTATGTTTGACAGCCTACATCCGTCATAGATGGACGCTGCTGTGATGTAGGTCAAAAACGCATAAATACTCAGTACATACCAAACAATCTGTAATAACAGACAAAGAGAAATACAAGAGAAACCACATAATAAAAACAGTTACTCACACTTGTGTGGTGCAACATTACTGTTGGATCCAACATAGTCGGCACTGCATCGTCTTTTAGTTTCAATCTTTTTGAAAATCCTGCGTCGAATTGTGCCTTGTTTGTAAACGAATTTGCGGTAAAATGAAGTGAACAAAGGACCAAGTTCTTACTGACATGGTCTGGATCTTCATTAAAAATAAAGTTCATTCACTCTTTCCAAACGTTGGGATCAGAAGGAAGGCAACGCAAACACTGTTTTTCCACACCTTGGCACTGCACAGCGTCTTGTTGAATTCAGAGCCATCTTTATCATTTGGTTTCTGCGTAGACCTGCGTTTGCCTCTCTCGTTAACACTACATGCGTGAAACGGTGGGTGGGGCTAAACAGGCAGCGATGTCGAAGCAGGCGTTGATCTTCTTCTGCGGAGGCGGTGCTTATCCACACTATTACATCATAGAGTAAACCATTCCAAAAGTTGTCGTTTTGACAGACTGCCTTCAATATAAGCTGTTTTTAGACTAACAACAAAGTTTTGAGTTCTGAAACTTACAGGATGTTTTTATAGCACAGTGACCTCTTATATGTCAAATTATCAAGGGAATTTTGGTTTCTCAATTCATGACCCCTTTAAAATTGTCCCTGGTCTATCTGGCAGAAGTGAAATTTCACAAATGGACTTATTGCAAAGGTGGCATCCTATCTCAGTACCACGCTGAGCTCTTCAGAACGACATTTTTTTTTCACAAATGCTTGTAAATGCAGACTACATGGCTAGGTGCTTGATTTTATACACCTGTGGCAATAGGTCTGATCGAAACACCTGAATTCAATAATTAAGAGGCATGTCCCAATACTTTTGTCCATACAGTGGATATTCCCCACACAGTGCTCATCGCTGCTTTAGTTGATTGACATGACAGCATATTACTTGAGCTGAAGCACTGTCATCATTGAGTCCTCTAGTCTTATTACAGCAGAGGATGAGTTACGTGTCGGCAGGTAATAAGAACTGGCTTCATGACATTTCATTACAAAGCCTATAACGTGAATTTCACACAGCATTTCTGCTCCTGTAGAAAGACAGGTGTCACCTTCTGACTAGTTTCAGCTTCTCGGGCAATGCGAATGAGTTTCTTTCTGCTTCAGCTCTGTAGACCGCTGACCACGGACATTTATTACATGCTACCAGGCGGTTTTGGGCAAAGTGCTTTCACTTTCCCGCCCCCCGCAGTTCCCATCATTCATATCGCCGCTCTTGCTTTTTAAACAGGCCTTTCATACGTGACCTTGACTTACATCCATCATGTTGACGTTTCGAGTGCGAAACTGGACCTCACAAAAAGGAAATGCTTTTTGGCTCTTGCCTGGGTGTGAATCACCAGTAAGCTTTTTTAATTACCTCAATCTCATTTACACCCACAAGCACTATAAAAAAAAAAAAAAAAAATCTATGGCGGCAGCAAATGCATGCAAGCTGTAATTATCTATAAAAGCTTTTCACGATTGATAAGAGCGCAATGGAGGCTTTTTTTTCTTGTATTCTCTCGATAGGCCACTCTGAATTGAATGCGGTTGGACTATAACATTTTGTGAGAAAAGATGACATGGGCCTGTGCCAAACGCAGAGAAAAAAGAGATGGTTTAATGATAATCTGCTGCTTAAATGAGGTCGTTATGTGGCCAGGGGAAGTTAGGTAAATAGAGCCCCTAATGAGCTTCCTTTTTAATAGCGCCCATTGCATGGTATTCTGGGTCATATTATGATACAACTCAGAGGATGAGCGAACGCACAGGTCACTGCATGAGTTTTCAAACAAGTAACATTAAAACTACAGCTTCATTATTACCCAAATGTACCTCTAGTCACTACATACGAGTGTAATTGGTGAGCGAGAACTCTGTGAGTCTGCTGTGAACACATCTGCTGATGTCAGCAGGTGGCTGAGCTCAAACCGCTTGGTGCCGTTTGCTCAGGAAATGATCAGGTCTTCTGAGGACTCTCAGGTGGATGAGGAGTGTTCATCTGGAAATCTTACCCGTGATACAGAGATTTGTAGAGTTTAGTATTGTGATAAACTCTTTGCCTTTTATGTGAGAGAATACATGTTGCATTGTGGTGCCTGTGTTTAATTTGTTTTTACTGAAATTCTAATACTATGAATTGGTAGGTACCATTTCATTAGATTTTTCATCATCATCATCATCATCATCATCATTATTATTATTATTATTTTTTTTTTTATATATTTATTTATTTATTTATTTATTTATTCTTAATGGTATATGTTTGTAGATGAGCTCCTGGAACACTTGGCAATTAAAGCTCATCTGATATGATTATTATTATTATTATTATTATTATTATTATTATTATTATTATTAAGTAATAAAACATTTAATAAGAATAAAAGAACAAAGCAAACTAAATAGTACATAAATTATTCTTAAAAACTGCTAGAGGGTAAAATGGCACCAAATATACAAGTGAACCATGCTCATTTTTTATTTCCTCTCTCTCTTTTAAACAACATGCATCACTCATTTAAAATAAAATAAAATAAAATAAAATAAAATGTGAGAAATGGTAAGGAACCAAGTAAGTAGACGATTGACTGGTATCTCTGCACCCTCTTGTTTAATAAAGAGCATCAGGGACAGGTGCAGCTAATATGCACTAAGAAACATTACGCTGGTGAGATTTACTTCAGAGACTGAAATTTGCATGTGGTTTGGAGTCTCAGTAGTAATTATAAGGAGCAAATGTAAACAAGCTTTTAATCAATGTTTGTGTGACTGCCTGCTTCTATTATCACTCATGGCACGTGGAGTGTTCAAATGTAGGTCTGATTAAGTTTAATGTTAAGCTTTTTGAAGCAAAAAGTCGAGTTCTAGCCATAGACCATGGGTTTGGTGAACACACTGGCAGACGTTGAGTCGATCTCAGTAATCAAGGCTTTCCTTCCCCATATGCTCTCATTGGAGAGAAGATTGGAGCAGTTCTGTATTTATCACCGGGAATTCTCAGAACATAGGGATATAAAGGCTCATCTCTAATAATCTGGTACTTTATGTGGTTTTTATCTCATATCATGGAAGCATAGTCTGCCATAGAGTCAACGTAAAACAGCATCTGACTGCAGCATTTCTGAATTAAATGGGATTTTCAGTCAGAAAGGTTTAAGGCTAGGCTTGATTTGGTTTATTAGGAGCTGAAGTGGGCATTTATTTTCATTTCCTCATCTGTCCATCCGTCCGTAGTTTATAAAGCTAATGCATCCAATATTTTATTTTATTTTATTTTATTTTATTTTATTTTATACTGATATTAGCTAATTATAGAAAATACAAATATGGTTATTTTATTTTATTTATTTGCTAATATTAGAAAATCCAGATTTGTGCACTAATATATGTTCAATATTCATTCATTCATTCCCCAAAGATCCATGCATAACAAGATCAGGAAAGTGCTTTAAGAAAGTAAATAATAATTATTTTTTATTGATTTCAAACCATGAGTCTTAAAAAAATTACCTTGAGGCCATCTAGATAAAATTGCTTTGCGGGCTTGGTTTTGCGGGAAGTGGTTTCGACTGCTGCTTTATAAAACCCTTGTTCAGCATGGTGTACAATTACCCATAAAAAGGTAATTGGACCTCCTGATCATGGCTGTGCTTGAATTAACTGTAAATCGCAAACAATTCCTTGATTACAAAAGTACACCGCAGCCCTATAACCACAGCAGAACTACTGGATTCCCTTGAAGTGCTGCTGTTTGTGGATTCATCCGCTTCCTCCTGACTTAATCCTGTTTAGGGAGCAACTACAGGAGGCAGGTCTCCATGCTCTCCAAAAACGCCTTCAACTGCGAAATCTGCTCCCACTCCACATTAAATATGGAATCAGGATGAATTATACAAAGCAGCTGCTCATCTGACATGCCATTATAGGTAAAAAAATCTTTCAGTACACCTGTTTCCAATTTGAGAGGCCCGTGACGCCTCATTTTGGCAATGTCTAAGGCTTCAACCTGCATTCATTATTGATAAATGATCTCCTCCGTTTCTATAAATCCTTTTTACTTAAGCCACTGGATTGTATGAAATTCATCCATTTTCACTCATTGATTAGGCTTTGAAGACCTTATAGAGATGCAGCCACTATTAGATATTAATTTCAGTGTTTGCTTATGCTTTTTAGTGCATTTTAAGTTTCACTGTTTGTGGATAGTACTGCTTTGCAAATCCGTATGTCAGTACTTTAAATTTTGCTCACCGTTACATTATTTATTGCATCTGGAGCAACTTTGGCATGTCAGCATTTCACCTGAGGTGTCGTTTGCATAAACGCTGGCATTTTTAAATGCCAGTCTGAAATTAAGGCATCTTATGAACTCATTTACGAGAGACAGATGTCCATAACGTTTATTAGTCACTAGAAATGTTTATGATGGAGGCGGTTCACATCATAACACTCTCTCCTTGGCCTCTCTGATCACAGTATTAGGCTGCATCCCAATTTGCACTTCTACTACACACTGAAAGTGTATGCTTTGCTGATACTGGGACATATGGCCATGTCATAAAATTACCTTGATATCCCAAACCTCTTTGTCTCACACTGTTTGCTTTTGCATGCAAGCATTTTAAAATATTTATTTATTTATTTAGAGATTTTTTATAGTTTTTATATAGTATGGATAGCACATGCATTGGGATGCGCAGTCAGGAAACTCAGGCCTGCATCTCACAAAACCCTTTTTTAACGTCAGTCAAGCAGGTTGCTTATAGAGGAAGAGAAATCCCCCAAACAGCTCTCTCCACACACTGGCTGAAGGCTTTCTGTTTGATCTCGCACAGAGCCTTGTGGTAAAGAAAACTTCAAATTCTCTGCCGGGCCTGTTCATCAACTCATCCATCCAGCAGCGAGGTACAGGAACCAGGAAGGAGATGGAGGGATCCTGGACAAGGGAAGTGCCAGAGAATGATTTGTAAACATTTCGCTCTCCAGGCTACACTGTGTGTAGTTTACACAGTGTGTGTGCGGATGGAAGTGTGTTTACCGGTGTGAAGATCTGATTTCTCACAGAGACTGAGATGCTGCAGACCAACTCGAGGCAAGCGGTGATGTAGGAAGCGAAAAAAGGCAAGTATTCTTACTGAACCTGAAATAGTTTTGAGATGCCGGAGAGTTCAGATGCCATTCAAACATCTTTGACCGTTGCAGCTCTTTTCTTATTTTAGTGTGTTTTGCCATCTTTTTTCAGTCCATTGCGCTCTGTCTTGCTATTTTTGAAGGCAAGAACTTTTTTTCAGTGCAAATATCTAAACTTTCCTAAATCAAGATGCAGTTACTTGAGAAGCAAAATAACAAGTTGTGTTTTCTGAAAATGTGTCAAAATCAAGTTACTTTACACATAAACTGAGGGGGGAAAAAGTCTGTGTGGGGTGAGAAAAATATGTTTTCCTTTAAAAATAAGTTTATTTTTCTTAGCACATTGCCAGATATTCTTGTTTTGACACACTCACTTGATTTTGCAGAAAATAAAGAAATAGTTCACCCAAAAATTTTAATTTAACATTTACTCACCCTTGCCATCCAAGATGAGTTTGTTTGTTTGTTCATCAGAACAGATTTGGAGAAATGTAGCATTACATGACTTGCTCACCAATGGATCCTCTGCAGTGAATGGGTGCCGTCAGAATGAGAGTCCAAACAGCTGATAAAAACATCACAATAATCCACAAGTAATCCACACCACTCCAGTCCATCAGTTAATGTCTTGTGAAGGGAAAAACTGTGTGTTTGTAAGTGTTTGTTTTTATCAGCTGTTTGGACTCTCATTTCTGACGGCACCCATTCACTGCAGAGGATCCATTGGTGAGCAAGTCATGTAATGCTACATTTCTCCAAATCTATTCTGATGAACAAACAAACTCATCTACATCTTTCACAAGGTTACCCAGATGATTTTGTGTGAAACTAAATATTTTTTAGGTCTAGTCTCAACATATGCTGTATTTGTGGTACCTGGCTTAGCTTTAAAACAGTTGTTTGTTTTACTCTTAAAAGCCCGAACTGTATGTTGGCACACATATAGATGTGTTTTGCTCTTAAAAGCTGTGTGGAAATGGCTGCTGCTTGTTGTTCATTAAGGTTTATTGTTTCTCCCTCTCATTGGAAGGGACCTCCATTAGTAAGTCAGCATGAGTCTGACCCATGAGGCACTTAACAGCTTTTACAGTTGACAGTTACAATGCTGGCTGTAAAAAAAAAAGAGGCAGGTGTGTTTTATTGTTGGTTTTTGGACCTCATGCGTAATGGGTGGGTTTGTTTTCATAGGCGCCGATACTCCTACCGCTGAATACTCATGGGCACCCCGCACCTCCGCCCTTCTGGGTGACCTTTAGCCAGTGCCGAAAGTCTGTCGTCCTCCGCAGGGGTGCCAGGGCTTCTCTCGTTGGTGATAATGACTGTTATCATGGCCAGAGAGCCGGCGAGAGGGACAGTGAAAAGTATAGAGAGCCAGAGAGAAGAGCTCGGGGTTACTGCAGGAGAAAACCACTGCTCAAATGCTCAGTTACTCAGTGTTCAGTAAAGGAAAAAAAAGAAAGAAAAAAAAAGCGCCCTAACAAAATCTCCACTTGAAATTAAACTTCACTTGAAATATATAATAAATAGTTTTAAAACTTAAATACTAAAAGCACAAATATTCCTATTGTTATGGTACAATAAATGTACAAATATGACCATACTAACTATATTCACCAGACTAATGCATATAAATTCATCTCGCTTTTAGGTTAACTTGACAAGATACATACATACATTTTAAATTTAATATTAAACCGTCCAGAGTTCTGTTAATATATCTAGTTTTATTTTATTTTATTTAATTTTTAATATTTGCTAATATTAGAAAATACAAATATGGTTACTGATATATTGTACACTCCTGTCACAATATGTCAAGATATTTATTCATTTATTTATAGTTGATTTTACATTTACATATAATTTAAATTATTGCATGTCCATACACTTTCATTGAAAAGTTTGGGGTCGATAAGTTAATAAGTTAATAATTATTAATTATTAAAAAGTAATTATTTTTATTTAAATAACTTAAAAAATTGATACTTTTATTTAGCAAAGGTGCATTAAAATTGATTAAATTAAATTTTAATTAAATACTGTTCTTTTGAATTTTCTATTAATCAAAGAATCCTGAAAATCAATGAATCAATCATGGTTTCCACAAAAATATTAAGCAGCATAACTGTTTTCAACATTGATAATAATAATAATAAATAATAATAAATGTTTTTTGAGCAGCAAATCAGCATATTATAATGATTTCTGAAGGATCATGTGACACTGAAGACTGGAGTAATGATGCTGAAAATTCAGCATTACATCACAGGAATAAATTACATTTTAAAATATATTAAAATAGAAGACAGTTATTTTAAATAGTAATAATATTTCAAAATATTAATGTATTTAAATCAAATAAATGGAGCCTTGGTTAGCATAAGAAACTTCTTTTAAAAAATATTTAACTCCCAACTTTTGAAAAGTAGTGTCTGTACTGGCTGCTGTGCACAGAGTTTATTTTTACCTTACTAGAACAGTAAAGTATAATTCTGTTCTATTCTATTCTAAAGAAAGAAAGAAAAAAAGAGAAAGAAAGAAAGAAAATATAGACCTGCCCCCCTCCCTCTCGCTCCTATCAAGGAATTAATTTCTCATTGCAGAATTCAGATTCTGGTCAGTCAGTTAAATTGAGTTCAAAGAGTTCATTCGAGCACGTTAGCAATTACACCTAAATTAAACCGTCTCCAAGATGTTCTTGCATAAAGGGAAACTTCTTGTGACTTATAAAGACTAAAACAGAGCTAAAACTGACTCGTCTTCTAGCAAATGAGTCACGAACGTCGAGAACTCTTCAACACTCTTTAGTTTCCCTGCTTAAGTGCTCCACTTTCCCCTCGCTAACTAAGCCAAATACCGAGAGGAAAAATAAATCTCCTCTGATACATCAAACACTTCCAGAAAAGCCTCTCGCACGCTCTCCTCCTTCATCAACATCAGCCGTCTAATTAAACCTTCCCTCAATCCGCAGTCTCCTCCCCTGATTCAGGTGCGTAACCTCGCGGCGTGACTCCTCCGTTCGGTCGGCTCCTCTGTGCACTATTTTCGGCTGTTCTTCCCTCTCCAGCCGGCGAACGAGTCATTTTTCATTCTCCGCCGCCACAAAGGTGAAACTCAATAAATGTCAGACTCCCCATGGGCCTGCGTTTGTGGAACGATCATACATTTAGAGCTTGCAATTATGTCAAAGCACCAAAATTAATGAAATGCCATTCCACTTGAGACCGCTCTTCATTTACATAATAATTTCACTCAGGCTTTTTTTTTTCCTCTTCCATATTGCCGCAGTCACATTTCACAGCGCATTACAGTATTCCAGACACTCGTTAAACTTCCACTGTGGAGGCAGGTTGTTTATTTCCACGTGCCACGCGCTCATTTTTCACACGACGCTTTTCACGAGTGTATCACTTAAGCGTTGCGCTCAGGTGCACTTGCTTTTCACTCAGCGTTTTAAGGCTGAAGCGGACCGTCTGCTAAATCCCGGGGGACCCGCTATGCGGTTGTTTCTGAGCTTTCAGTGAAGTTTAAGGGAATAGTTCACAAAAAAAAAAAAAATAAAAAAAATTACAATTTCCTTAATATATACTCACTCTCAGGCCATCCGAGATGTAGATGAGTTTGTTTCTTCCACAGAACAGATTTGGAGAAATTTTGCATCACTTGCATACCAGTGGATCCCAATGGGTGCCGTCAGAATGAGAGTCCAAACAGCTGATAAAAACATCACAATAATCCACAAGTAATCCACACCACTCCAGTCCAGTCCATAAATTAACATTTTGTGAAGCCAAACGTTGTGTGTTTGTAATTAAATCCATCATTAAAACATTTTAACTTAGCTTTTTAAGTCGCTTCTGGTCAAAATCCATAATTCATAATAATGCTTCCTCCAGTGAAAAAGTCCATCACCTGTCGTCTTCTTACATCAATCCACATATTTGTTTAGAACTATTTTTGACTGTTTTCTCTTATAAACGGTGCTTGATTTGTGCATATTTCTCTTCTGATTCAGATAAAATGGCTTTTTTCGCTGGAAAAAGCAATATTATGGATAGAGGACTCATATTTTAGCCTGAAGCAACCATTTTAAAGTTAAAAATGTTTAAATGATTGATTTGTTTTTTATAAACATGCAGCTTTTCACGTCACAAGATGTTAACTGATGGACTGGAGTGGTGTGGATTACTTTTGGATTATTGTGATGTTTTTATCAGCTGTTTGGACTCTCATTCTGACGGCACCCATTCACTGCAGAGGATCCATTGATGAGCAAGTGATGTAATGCTAAAATTCTCCAAATCTGTTCTGATGATGAAACAAACTCATCGACGTCTTGGGCGGCCTGAGGGTTAGCACATTCTAATTTTAATTCTAGTTTTAATTTTTGGCTGAACAATTCCTTTAAGGGAAACCAAAATGGTTCTTATGGAGATGAGGGTTGAAAAGGTGAAAGCTTTTATATCCCACATTCCCACCATCTCTGGCCTCACAGCAGCATGACCTGTGGAGAACAGAGCTCTCCTGTGCTCAGCTGCGTCTTGAGGGACTTGCTCTGATCCTGAGAGCTAGAGTAACCTGCTTTAACCACATTAGTTAAGTCTTGACCTTTTGGGAACGAATGGGACTCATTATACAGCTTAAAATCATTTGAGTGCAAGCTGCCACACTGAAAGACTGATAGATAGATAGATAGATAGATAGATAGATAGATAGATAGATAGATAGATAGATAGATAGATAGATAGATTCATGCTTTCAGTGTGGCAGCTTGTGCTCAAATGATTTTAAGCTCTATAATGATAAACATGGTTAATGTAGGGATGTCAAATGCAAATGCTATAAAAGAAACCCCTCATTGCTTTTTTAATTTATTTCTTTGTACTTTATTACTGTTTGCTTGAGTGAATCCTTGGAGAACTGTGTTTATTTGGCTTCAAATACTTGAAGGCCACATTGCTTTGTTTTAATTTAATTTGTTGTATATTGTGATATCGTGACAAGCCTCGAGTTCAGCGCATTAAGGAAACCTTGAAGCGATATATGAAAGGGACTTTTGTGCTGAGATAGAAAATGACTGTTTACATGTATTCTTTATTCCTGAGGTATGAAGGTGTTTTCAGGTTAGGTTCAGTGTATTGAGTCCAGTACAAAGGGAAGAGGATAGTGTTTATCACACAAAACGACTTTATGATTTCAGAAGACCTAAAAAAGCACTTTTTTGTCATTTTTGAAGATTAATATGTGGTTACTTTGAATGTTGTATGGAAACTACCTGCTTGAGTCTTTAGCAAATCTAATTATATTTACATTTTGCATTGAAGTTCAATTCATTAGCGTTAGTTAATGCATTAATATTGAACAATTATTATTGTGGACGTAACAATGTACTTTTTTTTCTTTGCAGCATTTACTAATTTAGATTTTATGTTACTTTATAAATATACAGTACTGTTGAAAAGTTTAGGGTCAGTAAGATTATTTATTTATTTAAAAGAAATCAATACTTTTAATTCAGCAAGGATGCACTGAATTGGTCAAAAGTGACAGTAAAGACATTTAATTTTTAAAGAAATGCTGTTCTTTTGAATATTCTATTTGTCAAAGAATCCTATAAAAAATAAAATATATAAATAATAAATTCTAAAAAATAAACAAATAAATCACAGTTTCCACAAAAATATTAAGCAGCACAACTGTTTTCAACATTGATAATAATAATAAATGTGTCTTGAGCAGCAAATCAGTATATTAGAATGATATCTGAAGGATCATGTGACACTGAAGACTGGAGTAACGATGCTGAAAATTCACAGGAATAAATTATATTTTAAAATATATTAAAACCAAAAACATATATAGACAATATAAAAATGTAATATTTATCAGTATTTCTTTTACTGTATTTTTGCTTACATAAATTCAGCCTTGGCGAGCATAAGAGACTTCCTTCAAAAGCATTAATCTTTACAAAAACAAAATTAATTTTTTCCATTTTAGTTTAAACAGATTTAAATGTTAAAAATTAATTAAAATGTAAAAATTAATATTAAATGCTGTATAAGTATTTTTATGATATTTTATGCATTACTAATGTAATTTATTATAAATTGTCCTATCCTATTTTTTTTATTTTATTTTTTTTTAAGCAGAATGACATGGGTGAGTAAATTGACAATATCATGCATGTTTTTTTTTGTTTGTTTTTTTCTCTCTCCATGTCTCCTTTCCATGATTTTTCCTGTCATGAGATTGTGGTTATTGTGTCAGTATACAGTCACAGAAGGCGCTTTACTCTCAGTACCGCTTGCACAGAGTATCTGTGGAGTAAATGCAGGCGGATGACAGTTGGTCCTCAGTGCTGGGGTTTCCCTGGTGTAAACAGGCTCCGTGTGATTCCAGGGGCCCATAGACAGGCGCTTCATTACCATCTGTGTCCTGAGAGAACCTCCTTCATAATTAATGTTTCCATGATGGATTACACACGCTGCCTCTGAACACTGCTGACTCCTACTCGTTTTTGTTTTTTTTCGGCAATACAATTTAATTGACGTGTTTGCTTTCCATCTCCTCCTGACGATGAAGTGGATTCGCGGGAGCATTTGATGATTAAAACGTCCCGTGATGTACAGCTGCTGAGGACCGGGGTGTGTTAGAGGAAATTAGTTTAATGCTTTGCTTCACCCTAATGTTCTTTAAACAATGCTGGATGGTCCTGAAAAATGACGCTGTTTATTGTGGACCTCATAGGTGGCTTGATCCAGCTTTTTTGCATTAATCAACAGCATCGTTACTGATGCAGAGAGCCCAGTCAGCAAAATCAAGCCTTGAAGTTCACTCATGCTGTTCGCTGGCCATTTGTTCACGTCAAAGAATAGTAAAACACTCTGGTCTGATACATATGGATTATTATAGTAATGTGGCATTAAAATAACTTCATCACAATTTTACCATGTTTACTGTAACAGTAGTGGCTTATAGCTTCAATAAAATAGCAGCAGATGTAATACAGTATGCTAAAAGACAGCAATGTATAATAAATAATTACATTTAACATTATAATTATAATTATATTATAATTATAACTATATGAGTAAAGTTCGCAGACGAACTTTGAAGTTGTCTTGAGAAAGCCTTTTCTGAAAGTTTGAAATAACTTTGAGAAGCTTAAAGTTTGAATTTTATTGTTGAAATTGAAGTTTGGGACAGAGTGGGAACACACACGTTTCTAGCATGAATTAGTATGATGCTACTGTGATTTAGGATGGTTTAGACATGCTGCTAGCATGATTTAGCATGGTTTAGTCATGTAGCTAGAATGATTTGGCATGAATTAGCATGTTGCTAGGATGATTTAACATGAATTAACATCTCGCTAGCATGATTTAGCATGTTAGTAGCATGTTTTAGCATGATTATCATGCTATGAGCACGTTACTAGAATGTTGCTAGCATGATTATAGCACGTTAGCATGTTGCTAGCATGATTAACAAGTTTCTAGCATGATTAACATGATGCTAGCATGTTTCTAGCACGATTAGCATGTTGCTAGCATGTTTCCAGCAGGATTAACATGTTACTAGCATGATTCTAGCATTATTAGCATGTTACTAGCATGGTCTTAACATGATTAGCATATTGCTAGCATGATCAATTTTACCCTGCTTACTGTAACTCAAGTGGATTATTGCTTTAGTAAAACAGCAGCAGCTGTAAATACAGTATGATAAAAGACAGCAATGTTTAATAAATATTTACATTTGACATTATAATTAGGAATAATAGGAATAATTCTTCCACAAATATAAGCGTTTGCAATTGCCAAGTAGCATAGAAGTCGATTTGGCTTCAAATGTGTCTCATTTAATCAGAATTTAGTGTCAAAATGATCTCTTTTATATATAAATATGAAGATCTGACAGTCTTTGTCAAAGAAAAACAAAGCTCTTGTTTGGTGTTGATGTGTGAGATCATTTGCATATTTTGTCAGTTCATCAGGATAATTAAGAGTTACAATTTAAAGCATCTGTAGAGCAAATCTTTATACTGCACTTTTATTTGATCATTAAATTGGGAGATTTTTTTCTTGTTTTTATGCACAGCTTACAAACAATAATGCTAAAAAAAGCATTACTGTTTGTAAATATTTGTCACTGAAAATCTTTGAACCCATATACTTCCAACATTTCTGTAGTGAAATAAAAATAATGATCAGGAAATTATATAATTTAGTCATTTAAAATTAAATCTCCCTCATTATGGTTGGATGTACTGTACTGTGTCGTTCTTAACAATAAATCAGATGCAACTGTTTATTTGACAAGATATTGACCACAGTGGACGACAATAAATAAATAAATAAATAAAGACTAAATAAATAATATCAAATAAAATAAATAAATAATGTCTAAATAAATAAATAATGGGTATAACATATAAATAATTTAAAATAAAATAATGTAAAATAAAATTATAAAAAATAAATAATTTCTATATAAATAAATGATATAAAATAAAATAGTGTAAAATATATAAAATAAATAAATGTCTATATAAATAAGTAAATAAAAATAAATAAATAAATAATTTTACATAAATGTTTATTATTTCTAGATGTATGTCTTAAATATGTTTGTTTGTAAGTTTTATTTATATATTGTTGTACATAAATATAAAGATAAAATTTAAAAAAAATTGCTTCATGACAGTTTTGCACAGATAAAAACCATTTACACTGGTCAAACTTTTTTTGTTTGTTTGTTTTTTTCTTCTTTTTTTTCCACTTTTAATTTTCACTTTTATTTTATTATATTTTCAATGTTGAAAAATACTTATTGCACTGATTACATGGCTCTGAACCAGTTTTTTTCACCTTGTTTTTGCAGTCTGTTGATTCAAACGCTCAGTAATGCAGCCGGTTTGGTATGCGCTCAGATTGCACTGTTTGCATTGATTATTTAGCTTTTCTTCTCTCTCTCACCTACAGCTCTCTCTGATCATCTCATCCATCAGTGGGACAGAAATCCACTCAGTGCTGAGGTATTCTCAGCTTTACATATCTCACACCGGTTGTATCCTGATCCCTCATAAACAAGGTCTTTCATGTATAAGGGGAATTCGCTCCTGTCAAGAAGAGTAAAAAAATAAAAAAAAGAAGAAAATACAGCCCGGCTTATCCATGCTCATTTTTCTCTAGCATTGTTCCCACTCATCTATAAAACACATTTTCTTGAATTCTCCTGCTGTTTGAGCTATATGACGTGCCAGCTTTGGAAAACGAATACTTTGGATTCTCCCTCTACGATCCATCATTTCAAACCCTGTTTGGAAGAAATGATGCAAAAATCTCAAGCTTATAAGTGCTGTAAATAGAGAGTTGTTTGTCAAAAAGCAGCTTCTCACCATTTACAGTCGACATTAAATCCAAAATGAAAAATTTTATCATGCATGATTCATTGTCTTTGTAATCTTTAAAGAGAAGATTGATGTCTTGATGAAAGGGAAATTGTATGAAAGGGAAATTGTAAATTGCTGTAAATCTAACTTGTAAACGTAAATTATAATTCGTTTCATGATTTTCTTTTTCAGGAGACGTCATCAAGACCTCATTTTTCAACCACCCGGCTCCATTTTGGTATGTAACGCCTTTCCAAGTCGATTTCTGCTGGATAAACCATAAAATCAATATCCTGTTTCACTCTGAAATATGTAGAGTAATGGAAGTGAAATGGCGTTGATCTTCCAGACTTCACTCTAAAGAGTTTTGTACTCTCAAAAGCATTCATCTCTGTCACTAAATTGCTCCAAAAACTAGATCGTTCTCATCATAGTCTAAGAAGCTGTAATGATTGCGGCAAAAGCTGGATTTTATTGCTTTGGATGGCAAATTTACTCAAGCTTTCAAAAGTTTGGGATCAGTAAGTTTTTTTTTTTTTTTTTTTTTTTTTTATTTAGCTAGAATGCATTTAATTGATCAAATGAAGTAGTTAAGACATTTATAATATGAAATAGAAATAGATTTCTGTTTCAAATTAGCTGAATTTGAATGCTTTAGATGGTAAATTTATAGTCCTGAAAAGTTTTAAAACTTTTACTCTGCAAGGATGTATTCAACTGATCAAAAGTGTCAGGAAATTTTATTGCTTTGGATGGCAAATTTACACTAGCTTTCAAAAGTTTGTGATCAGTAAGGTTTATTATTATTAATTAATTAATTATTTATTTTTTAAGAAATTAATGAATTATTTCATTTATTCAGCTAGGATTGAGCAAATTAAGTAGTTAAGACATTTATAATATGTAATAGAAATAGATTTCTATTTCAAATTACAGTAGCTGAATTTTAATGCTTTGGATGGTAAATTTATACTCTTGAAAAGTTTGGGTTCAGTAAGATTTTTTCTTTTTTTAAGAAATTAACATTTATACTGCAAGGATGCATTAAGTTTTTTTAATCTTAAGCATTAAGTTTTTTAAATAAATTTGCAAAGATGTTAAAAACCTGTTATTTGCTTTATCATTATGGTGTATAGAGTGTATATTGATGAAGTCATTTAAAGCGGTTTAACTTAAGGCTGCAACATAACAAAACATGAAAAAAAATTAAGGGACTTTACTTCATTTTCACTTTCGCAAGGCACTGTATATAGTAATATTAGGAAATACTTCTAAATGTTTCACCAAATTATCATATTAGAATGCTTTCTGAAGCATCATGTGACACTGAAGACTGGAGTAATGATGCTGAAAATGTAGCTTTGCGTCAAAGACATACATTATATTTTAAAATATATTCAAATAGACAACAGCTATTTTAAAATTGAAATAATATTTCAAAATATTGCTGTTTTTACTGTATTTTTGATCAAACAAATGCAGCCTTGGTGTTCATAAACAAAGACAAATAATTAATAAAAGTTCTGCAGTCACATATCAGCTCAACTCTCAATCCCCATCACCATTTAGTCAGAAAAGATGTAGTATCCGTCTGTGTTTCGAAGCTTTTCACTTTCTGCTAAAGACAGATCAGGGTTGTAATGTTCTTGCATCACTTTCTCTGTCTTTCAACTTGTCAGCTTGGCTTTAGTCTGTGAACGCAGTTATAAAAAATATGTCGAGAGGTAGCTAATTTCTCACCTATTCCCAGAATGTAACGGCACATGGGAAGGAGCGTTAAAAAAGACGTGAGCGGGAGATAATTGACAGCTTGTGAGTAATGTTCAGCTGTCTGCTTTGGCAAATGCTTTAGGAAGAGCTTCATCCTGAAGATGCGGTACACTAATTGGACATAGACGATGGCGAGGAAGGTTTTCATTTAAAACAAATTAGCACATGTGATAGTCTCAAATTAAGCAGAGCTTCTGTACTGGCAACACATTTTTCACCTGCAGCCGATTCAGACTGATAGCCTTAGACGTTTTATATACTATATTCGCTGTCTTTCCTTCCTACGTGTGTTTTATTTGAAACATTTTGCTCTGTTTTAATTAGAGCATTGCATCGCCTCAATACACAAAAGCGCCTTATAATTTGGAAAAGTTGCTTGGTTGAATTTAAATGCGAATGCATGCAAGTAACTACATGCTTTTGATTTAACATCAGCCTGTTTCTAGCGACTTCCAGGTTTTCTGGGTTTCCAAGGCAACCCGTGGCAGTCTGGGGCGAATATCTGTTGCTGCTTTTTAAGAAATGCCTCGTGCCCCCCAAAAAGGACAGGAATACTTCTGTGTGCGTGTCAGTTCTGGTTAATTCAGGATTGAAATGCGTCAGACTAGTTAAGATTAGGTTTTGTTCTTGTGAAGTGTAAATAATGAGTGGTGCTGTGAGATGTTCATGTCATTGGCTTGTGATTTAGATCAAATGGTTTCTCTTTCCTTATTGAGTTGAATCAAAGCCTCAAACATCTGTCACACGTTCACCACACACACCTGTCTAGACTGTGCTTTGAGTTTAGCGAGATGTATGTTTTTATTCTGACATTATATAAGATATTTCTAGTACAAAAGTGTATGGCTGCTATAAGTTTTAGTCAGAAACCATAAAGCTCCATCAGTGTAAGGAATGAACTGTTGAATGACAGCAGAGACTTCTGTTTCAAATAAATGCTGTTCTTTTGAATTTTCTATTCATTTAATAATCCATTTCTACAAAAATATTAAGCAGCACAACTGTTTGTTTTCAGTGTTGATAATAATGAGAAATGTTTCTGAAGGATCATGTGACACTGAGGACTGGAGTAATGATGCTGAAAATTAAGCATTGCATCACAGGAATAAATTCTATTTTAAAATATATTCAGATAGAAAACAGTTGTTTTAAATTGTAATAATATTTCACAATATTATGTTTTTACTATATTTTTGATCAAACAAAATGCAGCCTTGTTGAGCATAATAGAGTCTTCAAAAACATTAAAAAAACCTACCCACTATAAACTTTTGAACAGAATTACATGTGCAAAAAATAAATAAATAAAAAAAATAAAATAAAAAAAATATATAACAAAAAATTTAATTCAGCAAGCACACATTCAATTGATTAAAAGTGGCAGGAAGGCTATTAATAATATCTAGATTTCTGTTTCAAATTAGCTGAATTTTATTTCTTTGGATGGTAAATTAACATCAGTAAGGTTTTTATTTTATTTTATTTTGTTTTGTTTTGTTTTGTTTTGTTATTAATACTTGAATTTAGCAAGGATGCATTTAATTCAAAAAGAGCCAGTAAACACATTTTTAATATAAAATAGAAAAATAAATAGATTTCCATTTACAATAATTCATCAAAAAATTCAGAAAAAAAAAAAAAAAAAAAAAAAAAAAAATATATATATATATATATATATATATATATATTGTGGCTTACACTAACTGACTGACTGACTGACTAACTAACTAAATAAATAAATGTCAGTAAATAAAAAAGCTATATATATATATATATATATATATATATATATATATATATATATATATATTAAAGACTAAAATGTTTCATTAAAAAGGTTTTTTTTTATAAGCAAATTTCTTCAGATGCATTCTTTTGCATTCTTTTCACTTTCACTTTCACTTTCACTTTTTGGTTAGAAGATCTCTGACAATGTTACTAGGAAACAAAAGTAGTCTATTTGATAAATTTGAAACTGCATTTATGCAATGTTAAATGTCATCTTCATTTTTATATTTAGAAAAATAACAAAGCCATTTAGAACATACTTTTATCCATAATGATGCTCCATTCAGTTATCTAACCATTAAAATTTTATTTTGTTGACAAAACAAGTAGAATATGGATCTAATTGTGTTTAATATGCATTTTGACCCATGCAAACATACCTATGCGTTCTAGGGTTCATTTCTTCTTTTGAAGACAGTTTATCAAGCAGTAGTGGTGTTTTGATTGAATCCGTTGTTACCGCGGTAAATATTTGTAAGAGCTTTTCGGAACAGAGTAAACGTAATTCTCAGAAAGCAAACTCCCGTTGCACTGCAATTTGCACGAATACAAACAAGAATTAAGTTTTGAGATTCTTGTATTAAATTCTCATCTCAGTCATGACTAATTAATCAAAATGAACTCCTCTAAATATTCTGTGTGTCTGATGGGTTTTGGTTCCGGGTGAATCAGCTGGAGAGGCAGATCTCGGTGTTATCACACTGTTGATCATATTACATTCTCTCAGGCCCACAGTGCTGGCTTTAATTGCCCCAGACTAAATCAAATAGGCTCTGTCGCCAGAGGGGAAGGGAATTGCATGAGTCTGGGGTGTAAATCAAGCGCAGGTATGGGCCGGATGAGGGTGCTGCGGCCTGACCCGAGCCGTTGAAAGGGGATGAACCTGTCACTGTCATCAAACCGTGTGACAGCTCGGCCTTCAACTTCCTTCTCATTGTCATAGCAGAAGAAAACAGGGGCAGGCAGCTGCACATCTTACCTGCCACTTCAGTGTGTACATGTGTGTGTTTACCGCTATATGTTTGAATGTGTATGTGTGTGTATTTCCCACATGACAAAAATAGAGAAAAAATATTTATGTTTATTATTTTATTTTATTTTATTTTGTGGTTGGTTGGTTTTGTTGTAGGTGTAAAGTTAGAGTTTGAGCATAGACAATCATTTATCATTGTTTTAAGTAGATAGATAGATAGATAGATAGATATGTATTTTAAAAATAAAATAGTTTTTTTTTTTTTTTTACTTTGTGTTTGGTTGGTTGGTTGGTTTTGTTGGAGGTGTAAGTGTTAGGATTTGAGCATAGACAATAATTTATCATTGTTTTAAGTGGATAAATAAATAAGTAAATAAATAAATAAATAAATGTGTATTTTTAAAATAAAAATCGATTTTTAATTTATTTTTCTTTACTTTCTTTGTGGTTGGTTGGTTTCGTTGGAGGTGAAAGTGTTAGGGTTTGAGCATAGACAATCATTTATTATTGTTTAAATTGGATGAATGAATAAATACAGGTGCATCTCAATAAATTAGAATGTCGTGGAAAAGTTCATTTATTTCAGTAATTCAACTCAAATTGTGAAACTCGTGTATTAAATAAATTCAATGCACACAGACTGAAGTAGTTTAAGTCTTTGGTTCTTTTAATTGTGATGATTTTGGCTCACATTTAACAAAAACCCACCAATTCACTATCTCAACAAATTAGAATACTTCATAAGACCAATAAAAAACACATTTTTATTGAATTGTTGGCCTTCTGGAAAGTATGTTCATTTACTGTATATGTACTCAATACTTGGTAGGGGCTCCTTTTGCTTTAATTACTGCCTCAAGTCGGCGTGGCATGGAGGTGATCAGTTTGTGGCACTGCTGAGGTGGTATGGAAGCCCAGGTTTCTTTGACAGTGGCCTTTAGCCCATCTGCATTTTTTGGTCTCTTGTTTCTCGTTTTCCTCTTGACAATACACCATAGATTCTCAATGGGGTTCAGGTCTGGTGAGTTTGCTGGCCAGTTAAGCACACCAACACAATGGTCATTTAACCAACTTTTGGTGCTTTTGGCAGTGTGGGCAGGTGCCAAATCCTGCTGGAAAATGAAATCAGCATCTTCAAAAAGCTGGTCATCAGAAGGAAGCATGAAGTGCTCCAAAATTTCTTGGTAAACGGGTGCAGTGACTTTGGTTTTCAAAAAACACAATGGACCAACACCAGCAGATGACATTGCACCCCAAATCATCACAGACTGTGGAAACTTAACACTGGACTTCAAGCAACTTGGGCTATGAGCTTCTCCACCCTTCCTCCAGACTCTAGGACCTTGGTTTCCAAATGAAATACAAAACTTGCTCTCATCTGAAAAGAGGACTTTGGACCACTGGGCAACAGTCCAGTTCTTCTTCTCCTTAGCCCAGGTAAGACGCCTCTGACGTTGTCTGTGGTTCAGGAGTGGCGTAACAAGAGGAATACGACAACTGTAGCCAAATTCCTTGAAACGTCTGTGTGTGGTGGCTCTTGATGCCTTGACCCCAGCCTCAGTCCATTCCTTGTGAAGTTCACCCAAATTCTTGAATCGATTTTGCTTGACAATCCTCATAAGGCTGCTGTTCTCTCGGTTGGTTGTGCATCTTTTTCTTCCACACTTTTTCCTTCCACTCAACTTTCTGTTAACATGCTTGGATACAGCACTCTGTGAACAGCCAGCTTCTTTGGCAATGAATGTTTGTGGCTTACCCTTCTTGTGAAGGATGTCAATGATTGTCTTCTGGACAACTGTCAGATCAGCAGTCTTCCCCATGATTGTGTAGCCTAGTGAACCAAACTGAGAGACCATTTTGAAGGCTCAGGAAACCTTTGCAGGTGTTTTGAGTTGATTAGCTGATTGGCATGTCACCATATTCTAATTTGTTGAGATAGTGAGTTGGTGGGTTTTTGTTAAATGTGAGCCAAAATCATATCAATTAAAAGAACCAAAGACTTAAACTACTTCAGTCTGTGTGCACTGAATTTATTTAATGCACGAGTTTCACAATTTGAGTTGAATTACTGAAATAAATCAACTTTTCCACGACATTCTAATTTATTGAGATGCACCTGTAAATAAATAGATTGATTGATTGATTGATTGATTCTATTTTATTTTATAAGATAAAATAAAGTTTCAATGCTTTTTTTTGCCTTGGTACATTAAAATGTGTGTAAATGCATACTTTATAGGTTATATATGTTGTTTTTCTGCAATAATAATTTGTATACATTGTGTGTAAAGCTAATCATATGAACAAATGATAAAGCTAATCATATGAACACAAACAATGTGTATGTGTGGGTGTGTGTGTGTGTGTGTAGATTTCTTGAAAAAAGAGTTAAGTCTAATTTCTGTACCTTGAACAGCTGCATTGAGCAGTGGGCCGCTGTGTGCTGGTAAACACCACATTAATGGTGCAATTGGACTGTAGCTGCTAATGGTCTCTGTGGAGGTTTGCTGTAGGTGTCCTTGTTTTGCCAGATCGATCAGGGTCAGGCTTTACCCGCCGTCAAGGCTTCCCAAGTTACGGCATTAAACTTTCATTCTAATTGAACTTCAGGGAAGCTAACTGAATCTGTCGCTGCGAGCTGTCAAAAAGCATCAGTCAGTTAAATGGAGCTGTAAGCCAGCGAATGATTATTAATACTCGTTTTACTGTGACCTTGTGGCAGGCTTCAACTGTTCTGTTGTTTTTCACTTCTATCACGCTGGGACTTTCCAGAAAAGAGCTTCTCGATGCTTTTCTTTTTCCGGTGCTTTGTGTTTTTGTGTTTTTGCAGGGGTCTGACAAATCTAAATATAAAATTCCCCAAGTGAATACAATGCCAAAGGGGAAATGTAGCATTCGGAGCAAAGCGTGTTGTGCGATTTATTTACTGAATACCAAAACCGACATGTGTAGTTATAAAAACAGTGCTTTTTGAACTATTAAATCACATTCGTCTTTTATCATAGTCAAATATATGAGTTGGAAAACATTTGCGGGGAGGTTCAGAGAGAGTTTATTTGTCTATGCTGTGATATATGAGGCTTCAGGTATCACTCTGTAGAACCATGTGTGTGTGTGCTTACGCTACAGAGTTTGTCTCAAACAATCCGTCACCATCATTCATAAATCTGTAGATATTTGGATCCCTTGGCATCCGATGCAAATGTGCCCTTCTCTCTCTAATGTATCTTTGTCCTCTCTTATATGGGGTGTTTTAGGAATAGGGCAGGTTATGTTTGGAATAGCATGAATGTATACTACTCTTACTGTTTCTCCAGTATATTGCATCCCATATATATATATTTTCTGCATGCAGTACCAGCTTAAGCTGGAACATTGCATCCCACAATGCAATGACATGACCTTCTGTTTTACCTGTGACAAATGAAACAAAAGTAATATCATCTGCAATCCTTCATGCAATAAATACATAAATAAATGCAAACAAAATAAATAAGCAAAAAAGCAAAATAAAAAAAGTCTTTAAACGTTGCTCTTTAAAACATGTTTTGTTTCATCCTGAATGCTGATTCATGTAGTTAGTTTAGTAAATAAATAAATAAATAAATGCAGAATATAAACTTTGTCTGTAAATGTGACTCTTTAAAATGTTTTTTTTTTGCATCCTGAATTCTCATTCACATTTTTCATTCATTCATTCATTCATAAATAAATAAATAAATAAATAAATAAATGTAAAATGAAAAAAAATTAAGTTTTTAAATGTTGCTCTTTAAATCATTTTTGTTGCATCCTGAATGCTGATTCATGTAGTTAGTAAATAAATAAATAAATGCAAAAATAATATTAAAAAAAATGTTTCTTTAAATGTTGCTCTTTAAAACATTTTTTGTTACATCCTGAATGCTGGTTCATGTAGTATATAGGTAAATAAATAAATAAATACATACATAAATAATAATATAATATAATATAATATAATATAATATAATATAATATAATATAATATAATATAATATAATATAATATAATAAATATAATATAATATGTATCTTCATTTTTTTTGTTACATCCTGAATTCTCATTCACATTTTTCATAATAAGTAAGTTAATTAATTAATTAATTACAATAAAATAAAATAATAAAGCTAAATAACAAAATGTTTTGTTGCATTCTGAATACTGGTTCACTTTTTTTTTAATATTAAGATATTTGATGTTTTTGAAAGAAGGATGTGTTTATTTGATCAAAAATCAAGTAACAGTAATATTGTGAAATAATGTTACAAAATAACTGATTTCTATTTGAATATATTGAATATATTTGAATTGTTATTATTATTATTATTATTATTATTATTATTATTATTATTATTATTATTATTATCATCAATGTTAAAAACAGTTGTACTGCTTAAGTTTATTGTGGAAACAGTGATACACTCCCTTTCAAAAGATTGGGGTGAGTATGATAAGTTAAAACAATACTTTTATTCAGCAAGGATGCATTAAATTAATCAAAAGTGACAGTAAAGACATTTATAATGTCTCTGGTGATTTCTATATAAAATAAATGCTGTTCTTTTGAACTTTCTATTCATCAAAGAATCCAGAAAACATTCAAATGTATCATGATTTCCATGTGTTCCGTCATGTATTTCATGAAAATAGTCTTTTCAGGAGCAGGCGATCTCACTGTCTGGTGTTTTCTGAACTCTGCCCGTGTATTTGAGCTCAAAGCCTGAGGGCTGACGGTCAGGGAAATGTGTTGTGCCAGGGCTGCCCACCGCTGCAGGCTACGCTGGCTAATTAAGCGCCAGATTAGTAAGTCAAGACGCATAGCTAACACCGATCTAAGTGCGGGTTTGGTTCTGTTTCTGTTAATGTTGGCCAGCTCTTTTCAAAATGCAAAAACCTTGTGCACATTAGTAGCTTGCGGCTGTAATCACAGGTGTTCCCTAATGAGGCTGTTTTATTCACCAGCCTGACCCCGAGCACAAAACCAGCTGCCATGCTAGTGTCATGCCCAGAAATAAGGCTAATTTATGTCTGCTAACCGGCCTGATAACGCAAGCAAACAAGTCGCTGTGCCATTAATTGATTAGTTATTCTACACAGATGGAAATCATCAGGGAGACTCTATCAAAAGATCTGGGTGTTGTCAAATGTAAGTATTTGAGTCAGTCGGCCCCTTTGTTTCTTATATTATCTCGCTGTCTCTCTCTGTTCATATCAGTGCATGTTACAGTGGCTAACTAGTGGCATCTTATGAAAAATAACTTGGATTGCAGATAAATAACGTGAATTAATATTGCAATGTGTTGCAGTGTTTTCTGCGTTATTGTGATGGACTTTTTTCCTTACCAGAAGCTTTAAGTTAATCTACAAGTAAAATAAAACAATTTTATCTCACATCAGTAAACTTTATTTCACATGGTATTTAATATTTAATGGTAATAACCAGCTGGTTGTTTGTAGTATTATTTTGCATTATTTACATACTACTTACTATATACTTATTATAATATTTTAGTTATTATAACAATACATTTACATTACACAAACCTAACTGCTATAGAATAATAACAATAATAATAATAACAACTTGAATTGTAAGTATTATATTATTATTATTTAATTAAACAATGTTATTATTATTATTAATATTAATATTATTATATTGTACAACTATAGACATTCTATAATAATAATAATGATAATGTATTATTATTATTATTATTATACATGCTGAACTGAAAACATTTAACAAAATAATTTAAATAATAAGCTGTTGTTTGGTGATTTTCCAAAAAACAAACAAAAACATGCTTGACGTGTATATATATATATATATATATATATATATATATATTGTATTGCATTCATTGATATGGTTACTTTAGGTAATAATAATAATAATAATAATAATAATAATAATAATAATAATAATAATAATTTTATTATCATTATTATTATATTGTACAACTATAGACATTCTATAATAATAATAATTTTGTTATTATTATTATTATTATTATTATACATGCTGAACTGAATACATTTAAAAAAAAAAATAATTTTAATTAAAATAATAAACTATTGTTCAGTGTATTTTCCAAAAAACATGCTTGACATTGTACATAATTTTTTAATTTTAGCTTTTTAAATGATCAAATATGTCAAACATGTTCTATTTATTATCTATTATATGTTAAAATATTAATATATGCAGCATATATACTTTTTATATATTAGAGCATTTTTATATTTACTTTTATTTCTTGCACAATGTCAAGTGAATCAATGTATTGTTATTTTTAACTAGTTCATTGAAATGAATCAGCAAAATGAACTAATTGGTTAAAATGAATCATATTTACACTACATATTCATGCTATGCTGCTGCTTGTTTACAAGACCATTATTTGTTAAACAGCTGAGCTACTTTCACGCTACTTAAAAAATGTACTTCAGTAAGTATCACCTTCTAGTACCTCCCAGAACGGCGCAAACGGAGTGTGTAAGCGAGCATGTTTACTTGATCAGACTGTAACTGAGTGCTCGATAACTGCCGTGTCTCGTAGCGCTGCCAGTGTTCAGCAGCGAGAGAAAGCAATCAGAGCAATTCAGCTAATAATGCTTTGTGACATCAGCATTGTTTGTCCATCTATACAAAATCACATCTGATTGGCTAGAGACCGTGGGCCCGGACTTGTCTTGTCCTGTGATTTTTAGATGGAAGAGGTGAATAAAAGACATTGAATCAAATGCTTCTCAGCTGGGCTCCTGATTGCATTATTGATGCTTTTAAAGCAGCCCAGGGCAAATAATGAATAGACTGTGATTGTGAGATGATGCTGAAACATTGCAGAATTGGTGAATAAGCTAATAATGGAGCACAAGCAAACTTGCTAAAGTTTCATTGGAAGTCGCGTTTGAGCAATAATGGAACCACAACATGTTTTTATTACCCCGTCATCAGCTATACCAGACTTATATTCCATATTTTTGTTTTCCATCTATGGCATTTCCTTTTTTATCGATCATAGCGCATACAGAGACATGCGTCCGTGCTAAATTGAATCAGATAGGAGAAGTGGTATGTGGTTGAATGTTGACGTCTTCACTTATGTGTGGTCTGTAGAAACAATCATGTGGTAAATCAACATTCGTTTGGGTTGAAAATTTGATTGTTCTGCAGGCCTGCGGTTTTAGCAGCAAGTTAATGTGTGAAAGAGATGAACTAGTCATTCGTTTACTCTCTTTCCTCTCATAAGCGTTTACATCTTTTGGTTGAATCATTTGGCATCGTGCTATTTAATGACCTGCGATGCAACATTGATTTTATTAGAACTGTCTAATTAATTTTGCAAATTTAGCCAATCATAATGAAGTACAGCGGGTTTGTAGCAATAAACACTCGAAAGCTAATTAACTGATTCAAGTGGATTTTTATTGCTAATTACACAAAAACAAATGTGTTGCTGCAAGGCCTTTCTTTTTTGTATTTTAGTTTAATTAAAAATATTTTTTATTAATTATCTGCTTTTTGAGATAAACACTGAAGCGTCTTTGTGTCTTTAGAATAGATAATAAAATATATATTTTTTAAAAACACAACCCTCATTTTCAGTGACCAACAAACACATCGTTGACAAGTCAGAGTCACAGCATGATCTGAGTGGTTCCTAGGGTTATCTTGATGGTTACAAAGGTAATCGAAAAGGGGCTTATTCTGGGTGGTTGTTAGGGTGATTTGGGTGTTGTCATGGTGATCTGAGTGGTTGTTAGGGTTATATAGGTGTTGTCATGGTGTTCTGAGTGGTTGTTATGGTGATCTTGGTGTTGCTAGGGTGTTCTGAACTGTTGTTAGGGTGACCTGGATGTTTTTAGGATGTTCTGAGCGGTTGTTAGGGTGTTCTGAACTATTGTTAGGGTGACCTTTACATTGTTAGGATGTTCTGAGCGGTTGTTAGGGTGATCTGGGTGTTTTTACGATGTTCTAGAAGGTTGTTAGAGTGATCTGTGTGTTATTGGGGGGTTCTGGGTGTTGTTTAGGATGTTCTGAGTGGTTGTTAGGGTGATCTGGATGTTGTCATGGTGTTCTGAGTGGTTGTTAGGGTTATATAGGTGTTGTCATGGTGGTCTGAGTGGTTGTTATGGTGTTCTGGGTGTTGTTAGGGTGATCTGGGTGTTGCTAGGGTGTTCTGAACTGTTGTTAGGGTGACCTGTGTGTTGTTAGGATGTTCTGTGCGGTTGTTAGGGTGATCTGGGTGTTGTCATGGTGTTCTAGATGGTTGTTAGAGTGATCTGTGTCTTATTGGGGCGTTCTGGGTGTGGTTAGGATGTTCTGAGCGGTTGTTAGGGTGATCTGGGTGTTGTCATGGTGTTCTGAGCTGTTGTTAAGGTGACCTGGATGTTGTTAGGATGTTCTGAGTGGCTGTTTGGGTTATCTAGGTGTTGTCATGGTGTTCTGAACGGTTGTTATGATGTTCTGGGTGTTGTTAGAGTGATCTGGATGTTGTTAGGATGTTCTGAGTGGTTGTTAGGGTGATCTGGGTGTTGGTAGGGTGTTCTGAGTGGTTGCTAGGGTTATATATGTGTTGTCATGGTGTTCTGAGTGGTTGCTAGGGTGTTCTGAACTGTTGTTAGGGTGATCTGGGTGTTGCTAGGGAGTTCTGAACTGTTGTTAGGGTGACCTGGATGTTCTTAGGATGTTCAGAGTGGTTGTTAGGGTGTTCTGAACTGTTGTTAGCGTGACCTGTATGTTGTTTGGATGTTCTGAGCAGTTGTTAGGGTGATCTGGGTGTTGTCATGGTGTTCTAGATGGTTGTTAGAGTGATTTGTGTGTTATTGGGGTGTTCTGGGTGTTGTTAGGGTGTTCTGAACGGTTGTTAGGGTGACCTGGATGTTGTTAGATTATTCTGGGCGGTTCTTAGTGTGATTTGGGTGTTGTCAGGGTGTTCTAGGAGGGTGTTAGGGCGATCTGTGCATTATTGGGGTGTTCTTAGCAGTTGTTAGAGTGATCTGGGTTTAACTAGGGTGATCTGTGTTGTTAGAGTGTTCTGGGTGTTGGCAGGGTGTTCTGGGTGTTGTTAGGGTGATCTGGGTGTTGCTGTGGTGCTCTGAACTGTGGTTAGGGTGACCTGGATGTTCTTAGGATGTTCTGAGCAGTTGTTAGGGTGTTCTGAACTGTTGTTAGGGTGACCTGTATGTTGTTAGGATGTTCTGAGCAGTTGTTACGGTGATCTGGGTGTAGTCATGGTGTTCTAGACGGTTGTTAGAGAGATCTGTGTGTTATTGGGGTGACCTGGATGTTGTTAGGATGTTTTGAGTGGTTGTTAGGGTTATCTAGGTGTTGTTGTGGTGTTCTGAGCGGTTGTTATGATGATCTGGGTGTTGTTAGGGTAATCTGGATGTTGTTAGGATGTTCTGAGCGGTTGTTAAGGTGATCTGGGTGTTAGTAGGGTGTTCTGAGTGGTTGTTAGGGTTATATACAGTGCCTTGCGAAAGTATTCATACTTTTTCATACATTTTTTCATGTTTTGTTATGTTGCTGCCTTATGTTAAACTGCTTTTAAATTACTATTTTTCCACATCAATCTATACTCCATACACCATAATGGTAAAGTAAAAAAACAGGTTTTTAACATCTTCGCAAATTTATTAAAAATAAAAAACTTAAATGATTCCATTGCGTAAGTATTCATACCCTTATCTAGAACAGTAGGAATTCAGCTCAGGAGCATTCATATTGCTTGTAGATGTTACTACACTTTGAGTGGAGTTAACCTGTGGCAAATTCAGTTGAATGGGTATGATTTGGAAAGGCACACAAGTCTTAATAAAAGGTCTAACAGCTGATAATGCATATCAGAGCAAAAACCAAGCCCTGAGGTTCAAAGAACTGCCTGTAGAGCTCAGAAACAGGGTTGCATCAAGCCACACATCTGGGGAAGAGTTTAGAAAAAAATTCTGCTTCACTGAAGGTTCACAGAAGCATGTTACTCTTAATAGAAGACGTTTGAAACAACCAGGGCTCTTCCTAGAGCTGGCCTCCTGGCCAAACTGACCAATTGATAGAGAAGGGCTTTGGTTGGTGTGGTGACCAAGAACCTGTTGGTCACTCTAGTTGAGCTCCATGATCATATGTGGAGACAGGAGAAACCTACAGAAGGACAAACATCACTCCAACACTCCACCGATCTGGGCTTTATGCCGGTGTGGCAAGACTCAATCCTCTCTTCAGTGTAGACACATGAAAACACACTTAGAATTTGCAAAAAAAAAAGCACCTAAAGGACCCTCAGACTGTGAGAAACAAGATTCTCTGGTTTAATGAACCTCAATTCCAAGCACCATGTTTGAAGCAAACCAGCTTTGCCCATCACCTGCAGAGTACCATCCCAAAAGTAAAGTGTGGTGGCAGCAGCCTCATGCTGTGGAGCTGTTTTTCAGCGGCAGGGACTGAGGGACTCATCAGAGTAGAAGAGAAGCTCAATGCACCAAAATATTGAGATAGCCTTAATGAAAACCCAGTCCAGAGCATTCAGAACCTCAGACTGGGCAGAAGGTTCACCTTCCAACAGGACAATGGACCTAAACACACAGCAAGAGTGGTTTATAGACAACTCTGTGAATGTCCTTGAGTGGCCCAGCCACAGCCTGAGCTTGAACCCAATCAGATATTTCTGGAGAAACCTGAAAATGTGCATCTGCCCCCGTCCAACCTGACAGAGCTTGAGATGTGAAGAAGTGAGGAGAAGAATAACAGATAATTGCCAAATGCTGCTGAGCAATGCTTGTCGCATCAAATAAAAAAGGCTTGAGGCTGTAAAGGTGCTTCAGCTATATATTTAGTTAAGGGTATGGATACTTATGCAATGTGCTTATTTCAGTTTTTATTTTTTAATAAATTTACAAAGTTGTGACAATTCTGTTTTTGTTTTGTCAATATGGTGTACGAAGTGTAGATTGATGTGGGGGAAAAAGTAATTTAAAGGAGTTTAACATAAGGCAGCAACATAAAAAAAACATGCAAAAAATGAAGGGGTATGAATTCTTTTGCAAGGCACTGTAGGTGTTGTATGGTGTTCTGGGTGTTGTTAGGGTGATCTGGGTATTGCTAGGGTATTCTGAACTGTTGTTAGGGTGACCTGGATGTTGTTAGGATGTTCTGAGCGGTTGTTAGGGTGTTCTGAACTGTTGTTAGGGTGTTCTGAACTGTTGTTAGCATGACTTCTATGTTGTTAGGATGTTCTGAGCGGTTGTTAGGGTGGTCTGGGTGTTGTCATGGTGTTTTAGACGGTTGTTAGAGTGATCTGTGTGTTATTGGGGTGTTCTGAGTTGTTGTTAGGGTGACTTGGATGTTGTTAGATTATTCTGGCCGGTTGTTAAAGTGATTTGGGTGTTGTCAGGGTGTTAGGGTGATCTGTGCATTATTGGGGTGTTCTGTGTGTTGTTAGGGTGTTCTTAGCAGTTGTTAGAGTGATCTGGGTGTAACTAGGGTGATCTGTGTTGTTAGAGTGTTGACAGGGTGTTCTGGGTGGTTGTTATGGTGATCTGAGTGTTGTTAGGATGTTCTGGGTGTTGGTAGGATGATCTGGGTGTTGTCATGCTGTTCTGGGCAGTTGTTAGGGTGATCTGTGTATTGTTATGGTGTTCTGGGTCTTGGTAGGGTGTTCTGATTGATGGTTATGGTGATCTATGTGTCATTATGGTGATCTGGGTGTTGTTAGCGTGTTTTTCTGCCGTGTTCTTTAGTTCATTTTAGCAGTTTTGTCCCTTACTGACTGGAGATGGCAGCTTAGTTGATCTTAGTGGATATGAAACGGAGCGCTGTCTGTCCTGTCTGCATGGCCGCTAACGTTACCCATCAAACCTGTCGTCTGGATTTTGTTCATGCTGGCTTTTGCTCAGATTGCTTTTAAGGAACAAATCAACTGCCTTTCCTGTTTCCCGTCTCAGAAGTAACATCAGTTCGTATTGTGAAAAGGGGTCAGTTCGTATTTCTCCTCGAGCTTGTCTCGCAACGCTCATCTCAGATGACTTTTCAAACCGTTTCTGATTTGTGGAATGAGGTCTCTTTTATTTCTCCTCCGTGGCCTGTTTGAATGAGGAATTCTCTCCGTCTACGCTACATGTGTGGTGGAGAGTGGAAACTCTACAGGAAGCTGGAGCTTTTTCAAATTTAGCACAGCTCAGGAGAGGTTTTTCTCCATTTGATGTCCTGGTGTCTTTTAATGAAGCCTGACACACTTTTTTTCTTCTCCTGCTTCATCATTCCCTGTCCTCATGAATAGCCGCTCAGATCGAGGAAGTTGAAAATTGCCTGTAGTGTCTCGGCGGATAATGTTTTCACTGAAGACACAGTCATCCAAATGACAGTGTGGGGTTGAGCTGAATTGGCTAATCGTGAGGTTACTAGCGAGGCCCAGGAGAAGATAAAGGTCACGGCTCTGTATGATCTCGGTTTACCACAATACTGGGAGAATCACTGCAAGAAATGAGTCATATTTCACCCTAAAATCAAAAGAAATCATACATTTCATAAAGAAAAAAAATCCCTTTTTTGATTTTTTTTTGCATTGACATTTTCTTTATGTTATTATTATTTATATATTTTAGTTTTTAGTATATTTTAATTATCTTTTAATTTTAATTGTTCATTTTAATTTTAGTTTTTAATATTTTATAATATAGTATTTTTAGATATTTAGATTTCTATTTAACACTATTTTATTTTATTTTATTATTTTATTTTGTGAAGGATTCAGCCTACTAATTATTTCTAGGTTTAAATAACTGCCTGATCATTTTTTTCTTGGTTGTTTATATTCTTTGTTTTTATTGGTGGTATATTTCTTTAAAATTTCTAGACTAGAAATAGAAAAACACTATGAAATGTTTGATGATTCAGAAAGGGCACCATATGGGTTCGTCTAGTTTTCTTTGCCGCTGTGGGTGCTCTTGTGGATGTTATGCATCGTATGGTAATTTCTTCTCATTTGTTATCACTCAGGTCTTCCCTCAAAGCTGTTTGGAGTTGTCTTTTGTATAGCGGCACAGAGCGAAGCTGCCGTTTCTGCTGTCATAAGCATGCGCTTACGTGGGAGCCCTCGGCACCGGCTCTGACCCACGACCGCAGCGCATCAGCCGATTGATTGGCTGGATTCACTGTCGTTATCAGATGTTTTTGAAGCCTGTTCAGTGTTTCCTCAGGGCCTTCCAATGATGCCCTTGTGTGTTGTGCCGAGAATGCAATCTGTGGCAAACAGCCCTACGCTCCCAGGGAGGATTAGCAAAGCCTATTTTCTCACACAGCTTTCTGTTTTAACCGCAATCTTCAGAACTGGGAAGATGAAAGATGTATATTTCCTTTATTGGATGAGATATTGCGTGCATTAGGCGGTCCGTGTTTGTTTACCTACATATAGATCCATCTAAAAAGATATATGACCCTAGGTTGTTGAAGTAATATGATTAGGATCCCAAGTCTGAATCTCAGTGCAATTTCCCCCATAAATCTATTTAACCTCCATTTCTGGCAGTGCAGATCTCTTCTAGCACTGTGATCTGAGAAGCTTTCTTTTACCCTTCAACCTCCCGTGGGGCAACACGAGTCTTTTCTCACACACAAACACTTGCTGTGGGCTCCAAGGACACACGGTCAACCTTTACAGTGGTGATGACAGCTTTATAGCCAGAGTTATCGCCTCCTTTATACCACCCACTCCTTTCTAGTGTTCTTTGCATTAACACTGTAATTAACGCACCTTCCCACACGGCACCACGTTCACGTTAGCACCTTTGATTTAAAGAGCGAGGTTTCAGAGGTCATGCATCTCGCTCGCGCTCAGAATCAACCTCCAAGGACCAATTGCAGCATAGAGGTGAAGCTTTAGGTTGGAAATCTTATTTGAAGCCTCGCCAAGCACGCAAATCTTCAGGTAACCGGAGGCTGATTTCTCCCTGCGGGACCTGGGGGACCTGCGTATACCTGCGAGATATGATTTATTCAGCATTGCCAATTTTCCCACCTGCCCTGCAGTTATTACAGTTTGCAAAAGCAGATCTCTGACCTATTTTCTTAAACAGGATTTGATCCATTTTATCATAACAGTGCTTTAAGAGATTTAAAATCCTATCAGGAAGGCCTAACCATAGCCTCTTGGTCAGTGCGACACGGAGATCTTCCCATCCGTGCAAGCGTGAGCGGATTCTGCCTTCGCCTCGGCGCCGCTGTGGAGTTCGGAAATAGAAACTCGCTCTCCCAGCTGGTTCTCCGCATGGTGATTTAGATTTTCGAGTCTGCAGGAGTTTGGTGGAGAACGCGGGCAGTGTGAAAACGCTCTGGGATTCCACTTCTTCATTTTCATGCTATTTTGAGCCTGTATTTGGTAGTACTCTCTCACTCTAAGGCCATGTAATTTTCTTTACTCATTTGAGTAACCTCTCAACCCCATAAGTGGGGGAATATATCTCTCCTCGAGTGGAAGTGGTGTAGCCGCTATTGATTTCTCCTATGGACGTCTATAGGGATACTGGCAGATATGATATGGCATATAGATCCCAGAACAGTGACAATCTAAAATTGAAGTATTTAATTTCTATGACACTATCAGGAAAAAACAGAAGAGTAAAAGTATTGATGGCTGTCAGACACGTTTTAGACTACCTGATCTCATGATGAATACGTACCTGTGGGAACGTTTTCGCAAGACGCGAAATGCGTACCAATAAGTACATATCACTGCAGTTTCCAATAGATATGAACACTAGAGGCAGTAAAACATCGAGCACTTGTAAGTGTTTTTGTACACAGGTATGATTACAGCTTCATATGTTTTGCTTTCCGGACGTAAAAACTTGCTTGGTAGCTCAGCCGGCATGGAATTGGACTTAGGATGCGGAATCCTTGGGTACGAATCCCGTTGAAAACATGACTCACGATAAAAGAGCTGAAAGATGAGAGATCGAAAAACAAGCTAAAACGGCATGCTTGCGATTGTGTTTTTACACAATATTCACTTTTGTTCATACTATCGGGTTGGTTTAGGTGTGGTGCAGATGGTGCGTTATTTTAAAACATCACGGAACATTAGACTTATAGTGCCACTCAATGGACATTTCAAGTCAGAACTGCAGTGACACCTACAAAACCAACGTCACATAAAACTTACGTTCATCTGTTCTGGGGAAAAAACCTGAACACTCTTTTAGTGCCACTCAGTGGACATTTCACATCGAATATGTCACGAAACATATGTATTTTGCGTCTTGCGAAAAAGTTCCCACAGGTACGTTTTCGTCATGATATCATGTTGGTTTTAGACACTGGCTCCACTCCATATTCATTTCGCTGGTTGAGCCAATGTTGAAATGGTTTTGTTTTAATGTTTCTGAATGTGACTCGTGTAGGCTGGCCTTGAAATGTTAGTCTGATGCTAAATGAAGGTTGGCAGTTTTACAAGTACGGGGCATCAGAGGGTCAAATGCTTTTACAAATGCACTGGAGCACATGGTCCTCACTAGTCCAGTTTTTGCTGCTTTCTCTGGACTGGACTAGGCCGGGGGGGATTTGTTTCTGCAACTTTCATACGACAGTTGCCACAAAGCATTGCAGAAGATTACAAGGTCAGTCCCCATAGAGATGTGAGCTAAAGGGTAAATTAGCAGTAGTTCATGGATTACCCAAAACCTTATGGGGTTTAAACATTCAACACTTCAGTTACTAGTGCAGACTGTACATACAATACACTGCAAAATACATACTACATACAATAAGATTTTTTTTAAATGAAATGATTACTTTTGGTAACACTTTATATTAAGGAACACTATTCAGTATTGACTAGTTGCTTATTAGTACTTATAATGCACATTATTAATGCATGACCATATTCTAGATCCCTTAACCTTACCCGACACCTAAACTAATCAAAAGTGTCACCATACTTTTATTCAGTAAGGATGCATTAAATTGTTCGGTAACACTTTACTTAAAGCCTTTATGTATAATGCATTATAAAAGTAGTTTTAATGCATTAATTATGCCTTGTAATGCACCTTATAATGCGTTCAGTGTTGCTAATTTAGCAATTTTGTAACTAGATTTAGTGACTTCCCCACCCCTTTTGAGACTTTTTTCAAAAGTTTAGGGACAAATATATCAACTTCTTGGACAAACCTTATCTAAGTTCTCAACTTGCCCACTTATCTACATTAATCTTTATATAGATCAGTGAATTTGCCATTATGATGTCATCTAGTGACATTTAGCTACTAGTTTTAGCTACTTTCAATTGAAAGCAGTTGGCAACACTGAATGTGTTGTACGATCTCATGAATAATTGTGACCACAGATAATACATTATAGCACTTATCAATTCATTGTTACACTATGCATTTTAAATTTGGTTATAATTTATGACAAGATATAATGTATTACAATGCACATTATGAATAATTATAATGCATTATACTCTTTAATAACTCTTTATAATGCATTATACATAAAGGCTTTAAGTAAAATGTTATCAATTGTTCTTTTGAACCTGGTATTAATCAAAGAATCATGAAATATGCATCTCAATTTTTGCATCCATCCATCCATCCATCCAACCAACCATCCAACCAGCATGTTTGGTTTTATCATTTTACTAGAATGAAGAGCATTCAGATGAGAGTCTGTCAGAGCTCTTTATAAACCATAGTTGTATATACGACATGATTGTGGGTCTTTGAGCAGGTCTGCCACTGTCTAGAGCAACGGATAATACTTAATGTAACAAATGTTAAGTATCATGATTAAAGTTGTTTAATGACCAGTAACGACAGGATTAGGTGCGAAATAACCACTATTGATAATTATCTTGCTGTTTTTTCCAGCAAACGTGAAGAGACCACATAATCACAGGGCCTAAGATGAAAGACAGAGGGGCTAAAATCCTCCTAAATAGCATCCATTCATCCGTAACTCATCAAGCACACCATGAGGCGTAAAGGATGTCCACTACCCCCTACTCTCTGGCCAAAGCACAAACGCAGCATATTTAGTCCTTTCACTGGTAAAAGCAAACATACCTCAGGGAAGCAGTAGGTATCATTTAAATGTTTACTTTTTACCTAATTTTTTTCCCCCCAGAGGCCTAAAGTGGACAGTGGCTCAGCACAGCTATGGTAATCACTTTGTCATCATAATTCAGCCACTGGATCACCAACTCCATTAAGTCAGCTTGCAGCTGTTGCTACCTGGGGATGGGTAATTGCTCTGCAGGAGTCCGCCCTGCCTTCATGCCTCATTAGGCGATTTTACCAGCATTTCGCTACCCCCTTGCCCCCCACCCGAACGAGCGAAGATGCTCCGCTTCGTCCGGCAGCGGAATACAAACCAGTCGGCCCCATCCCGAGATCAATCTCACATCAAATATTCACACACACACATCCAAGCGTGGATCTCTTCTTTACTCTGACAACAGCGCTAGATTCATCAGAGAACAATGACCCACATGACGATAATTCAGGCTGGCAGGACACAAGGCTTTGCCCGTACACGTTACCTGCGCTGGGAGTTACACATGCTTTACATTATTCATTCAGTGCAATTTGCTTTGTGTGGGAGAATGAATAGAAATTTTCAAGGGTGTGATCGGTTTAGACGCCGTGTGTTTTGTTCAGCCTCGGGATGGTTTGTCCAAGGACTCTTTTGAAACCTGGTTGAGCTCAGTTATCATCTGTTGAGAGACATAATGGTGCTAGGACTGGGCCATATAGCTAAGAAAATGAGAAAATAAGAAATTTTTTATTATTTTTATTATTATTATTATTAATCATTTTGAAGATAGTAATAATATTAATTAATTTGAAGTAGTAATATTAATTAATTTATTTATTTATTTACTCTAAACCATTTGTCCTATGTAGGGTCACATTGCCAAACATGTCATTTTATTTACATTTTATATTTTAAAAATGATTTGAAAAGTTGAATCAGAGTTTTGAATTGATTCATTGAAACAGACAGTTTGAACCTTTTCAAAGAAATGAATCAAACTTAGTGGCATTTTTGCAAATGAATTTCATTGGAGATGTTATTAAAACTTTTGAGTTGTGAGACAAGGAGGTATTGTGAAACTAGTCGCATTAAATTTGATGTGATGATATTTGCAATGTTATAGCACCAAAAAAAAAAAAAAAAAAAAGCCTGAAATTTTGTTTATATCTGCACTAAACTGCAACCAACGTTTAAATTTCAGTCTAGATCCAAGATGTCCAGTGATGTTACCAATCTCACAAGGTTTTATTTTCCAATCTAGGAACAGAAAGATGTAAAATCGTCTGTCTTCCGAGAGTGATTTCCCCGAATGGATAAAAGAGGCCCTTTGATTTGTGAGACAACTGTGAAATTATTTTCTGAGAAATGAAACTGTCTCCTGGCAGAAAGACTCAGTATCTGACAAAAAGAAAGAAAAAATGGAAAAATCACTCAGCAATCAGTGATCAAAACTGGATAGAATCAAATTACTACAGATCTCTCCCGCAGTTTCATCCTCCTCCACGGCAGGACAGTGAAGAGAGGAAAAGAGAGGGAAGTATTGGGAAAGAAAAAGAAGCCAATGCCACCGAATAAAACCCTCCCTCAGGAGTTGATTATGGAGCATAAAATTGCATAATGTGGTAATTTCTAATACAAACGTGGAGGACAGGCATTCAGGTGCTTGACTTAGAGGCATGAGCTCAGTGTGACCTGTAAGCATACTTTAAGTGTAATGAGACTCCTTAGACTTTAATGCATTCACTACATTTCACACGTGGCACAGTTTGTTCAGATAAATGTGTGTGAAAATTAAGTGAAGAAATTGCTGGTTCTTTCCTACACACATGTATCGCAAATCCCAGTTTTTTGGTGATCTGACTTAGGATATTACACACAAATGAGTTTTTTTATTTTATTTGTAGGCTGGAAAAAAACATGAAATTTGATTTTTTATTAACTTGTTCCAAATTATTTTTGTAGGTCTTTGGAAATCTGGAGCTGTTCCTGTGAGTTCAGCGTCATGGTGAAATGATGGACATTACTTGATTAAAAAATAAATAAATAAATAAATAAACAATTGTATAGGTAAAAAATTTCCATTTTTCCATCCTCTCTTTCCTTAATGTCTGCTGATGTCGTATAAAAAAAGTTATTTGGTGTTGTGATGTTGCTGATGTTATTAATATGGCAACTGTATACATACACTGCATATGGCCTACAGTCAACTGTGCTGGATGTTTTCGAGTGGGAGGGGTGAATATATTTAGGTAGTGACATCGCTATATGGCAAATACTGTACTTCATGAATATTAATTATCTTGCACTGGCATTGTATGTGATCTTCATTGATGTTTCCTAATTAATATTCATGAGCAACTGAAGTTTCACGCTGCCTTGGAATTGGAATCTTTTAATGTTAATCAAGAGCTAAAATGTCAACAATAGTATACAGATGAGATTCTAAATAACATTTTAAGTTGTTATGTGAAATATACTTAGTCCTAAAGACTGAATCTGAAGAAAACAAAGCAATGAAATAACCTCTAACCTGCGTTCACCTGAATGTTTATGCATGTTTGTGGTTGCATGTGTTCAGCTCAGTATTCGGACAGATCTGACCTCCTGTTACTCAGAGGAAGTGCTTTATTTTGAGGACAGCTATACAGCCGCCACGAGTCCTGTCACCTTTGATCTGAATGGCTCTCCATTATGCCAAAGTCTTCACATGAGCCCAGCGCTTCCCACAGCTGAGCTTCATCAGCCCCTGTGACCTGCTCTAGAGTATCTGTGTCATCTCTCCCTCACTGCCTCATTGGAAGCTTTCATGCACATCAGTCATGGCTTACAGATAGGCATTGATAAAGGAATGTATATGGTTACATTAAAAAAAAACAAAAAAAACACTGAGTTGGACTAGGATCTCATACAGATGTAAATAAAATGAATTCTATAAGTGTGAATTTCAAGAGTCAAGAATTATAAAATATTTCAATAGTCAAAAATGATTTAAAACAGTCAAGAATTATATAGGTCATATTTTACCCCCAAAATAATGTCATGGAAGAAAAAAACAAAACAAAACAAAACACAAATTTTAGGTCTTTTTGCACTGTTACATTATTTTTTATAACAATCTATCCATCAATTTAAAAAATGAATATATAGAGATATTTTTTTTTCATATTTGCATTTGCATTATTTAATTTGCCTTGTTTTGATTTTTTTTTTGCAGATTTATGCAAAATTTTAGTTTCTTGCATTAATTTCTTGCATAAATATGATTGTACATATACCTAGTGTCATTACAGTAATGCAAATGCAATTCTAAGTATAAGAATAAAGGATAATTCTACGTATACACAATGGTAGTACTTGTCATACTGAATTTTTCTTGTGCAAATTTAAAATAAAAAACAAAACAAAATGAATTTACTGTACTACAGTAATGAATTTTTTCCCCAATTCACAGTAATGAGATTTTTTTTTCTTTCTTTCTTTCCTTCTTTCTTTCAGTAGTATTAGCTTAATTGTCATGAAAATGTTAATTAATAATATGAAAATATATTTTCTTTATTTTACGGTGAACGATGACCCTGACATTTCTTCATTCTAGGTAAACACATGCTAAAGTAAATAAGAGAGCGAGAGAGGGACGTTGTGTACAGTCATGCCGTGATAGCCATATGGAGAAATGTGGTTCTGTCATTCTGTATCATCCGTAATTGACTGGGAGATCTGCTTATAACCTAGACAGAGCTCAGCAGTGGCTGCTGGCAGCGTATAATAATGCAGATTTGGCTCTTTCTTCCTCGGTGTCTTTTCTGTCTCACATTAGTTTTGTTAAGAGGCTGAACTGCACGACAGGGTTCAGCTTTCATGCATATACATTGAACACACTGCTGAATTTTAACAGCCACATATTTTATCTCCACATGAATGCATTATTTACAACCGTAGGCTACATATCATGAGCATAATATGGCAGTGTTTCAGAGAATATGGATCAATAGCAATTTCCTTGTTGGTTTAATTTCTCTGTTTGCAATTGTGTGAGTGGTGGTGTGTGTTTCAGACAGGCAAGGATGTCTGAAGCATCTGTGATTTGCCCAGATAATGGTTTGTATGTTTGAATGACAGTTTGTCAGATCGGTGCAATTACGGCAATGTATTTACCAGATGCATCAGTGGGTTAACAGCACCGTGAATTTGAATATTAATAAATGCACTTTGTCCAGCTTCTATACTGATTAAATGTTGACTTCTGACACCCGCTGGAATTGAAATTTCTACACGAATTCATGCATGTGTTTAAATAAAAGGGTCTGATACAAGCGAAATTGGCTTGATTTTTAGCTTGACTCAATGAATAATTCCAATGTGCGCTGACCACGTGTTTCTGCATACAGATGAATGGAGATGAAAAACGAAATGCTTTTTGCTCTGATGTGGAAGGCAGATCATCTTGCAACGCCTGAGGGCCAAATCAGATCTGGATGATGTGCTTGTACTTCGACCGAGAGCAGCGTTACTCAGACATTGCTGTCGGATTGATTCTGAGATATGAAACCGTGTGGCAGCCATTTTGCTTTAGGGTTTTAGGCTGTAGTACACATGGATCTTTTGGCTTGGTATAATGTGCAGTGAATATGATGAGTTTCTGAGAACAGAAATAAATGTTTTTTGATAGGTTTTGCCTTTGATCAGTTTTTTTAGCCATTCCGATTCCCTTCCTACTACCATGTAGTCTTGCATGATGAAAAGAGAGAAGTAATGAAAGTTGTATTTGGCTAGCGCTCACTGAAGGTAAACCCTCTCAGTTTGACATAACTATGTGTTTGATATCTCCGAAGGCCAAGCTTCACCATCCGTATCGTCTGTAAGTGACGATAAAGGATAACAAGATGATTATAAGAGAGAGGACCGTTAGAGACTCAAGGTCTTGGTTGTTGACGTGCTTGGTCGCGTTGCCAGGGTGAGAAGACGGATGAAAGGTTCATCCCTACATGACGGCGAGTGCCTGGGGAAGATAAGCGCGAGACAACGAGACATTCTCAGCCTGAAGGAACACGCTGGGCACGAAGAGACATGGGACAGAGGAACACGCAGGTGTACCCCATTCATTAGCACCGCATGGAACAACATGCACTCTTTTGAAGGCTTGTGGGAGAAAGGGATTGAAAAGAAAGCAGGACGATCAATACGGTTTGCTTCGTTGAGGCAGCTTGTTTGTACAGAAGCAAAGAAGATTATGAACAAACAAGAGAGAGTTGCACGCCCAACGCAGGGCACTCCCAAAAAATATATTTGCATTCATAAATAAGTGATTTTTTTTTTCACCTCCAAAACTTTTACGCTCAGAGAGCAGAAGAAAAAGAATTTTAGATGGGTTTCTTCCGACTTTCAAAGGACGGTTTCCATTGCATTTCTCTTTGACTTATTAGGTCATGCCGAGACATGTTTGTGTTTTTATCAAACTGTTTCATTTGCGCTTACCTGCTGCTTTCTGTCACGCGTGCACCCAAACAATGTCCCGCCCCACACCCACTGTTTCTTCAACACCTCTCTGTTGAATAATACTGGGACTTTGGCCAAGACTAGGAGCGACAAAGATGGAAATCTTTAATTTATAAATCGCAAATAATTCATGCGTGCAAGCTGTGAAGAGTCCACCTTGAATTATTGTGTTTTGTGTTTGCAGGGATGTAGATAAACCGCTACACCCAGGACTGATGTGCGCCCTTTTTGTCTTTCGAGTAGATGATGTGTTTACCATTGCCTTCACGTGTGCAGTTTGTTCTTCGTTGTTCCCCGCAGTTTTTCTTTGTAATCCACGTACAGGTTTTTGACAACAGATCTCTTTGGACGGCATAAACAAGCTGCAGTTCAGATGTTTCTTTTGTGTCACTCCTGGGCTCCTTCCAGGTGCGTTATTGTGCTATTGATCCTTGTAGGGTTTCACCACGCTCATGCTGTATCCCAAACCACATTGATTTGTAGGACTCCTCACGTATAAATGGGCTGAACCTTATTGGATTTGTTGGTGGTGGAATCACAAGTCTTCACTGAACTGAAAATGGAGGGGGTGTTTAAAGCTTCAAGCTAGTCTTTTGCGCTGTCGGTCAAAAGATCAATATTATATTCACGAAAGAAGACAGCTGTGTTGAGACGGAGGTTTAATTTGCTGCTTTCTCAGTGTTTCCCATTCTTTTTGAACCAAGCGTGGTCCCAAAGTTTTGTAAACAACAGAGTGATTAGCCTTGTTCTGACGTTTCCACAGAGGCATGTTCATCTAATTTATTTTCTGCCTATGGTCCACTTTGAGATCTACCAAAACAAGCCATCTGCTCCATGCACCGCTTCTACTTTGGTTTTAATTAGGACCTCTACTTTTGTTATCTTCTGTTAAATGAAACCACAGGGTTACACTTTGTGCAAAGCATTGATTTGATTGTACTCAAGGGGGGGGCGATAGTTACCTTCAAACGTCCGTGCCATTAAACCAGATGTGATGTTATTCTGTAGCTAGCTATAAACATGTTTATGAGATCTAACCTGCTCAGCAGATTATCTTCAAACATTTGCTTAGCTTTTTAACAGATACTGAACAGAAAACTGACCATAGAAGATATTTTACATGATGTACTTGTGTTGCATCACAAGTTGCACTCTGACATTTTGGAAACATGAAAACGTTTGAAATATGTCTAGTGTAGATAGAAGAATCTGTGTTGAAGTTTGTGTAGATTATGTTTTCGGTCTTCCCCAAACATGCCATGACCATGTCTTCACAGTGTCTTAGAAATCTCACACTGGTTTTTCACACATTTTGACCATGTGTGGTAACTCAACAAGGATTTTAAGGTTAAAAGAGAAATTTACAGCCATTTAAATATATATTGTAGCTGAGTATTTCAATGACTTTTAAATATTCAACTCATTTCCTTGACTTTTCCAGTCTCTAAATCATCATTCCAAGTTTCTAATATTTCCGGGTTTTCCATGACCTTGGAAATCCTGCTTACAAAATCTTTTCTGTACCAATATTAAAAGATATTGGTACATATATTAAAACAGCTCCAGAAAGCTACTGTAAATATTAATATTTATCAGTTTTCTCTTTTGATTTCACAGATATACTTCTCCCAAACTTTAAAAAGCAGGGGAATAACTGATGTCATCTGTTTCCTGGAGACCATCAGCTGAAGGTTCAACATTTGCATAGTGGAGGATAAATTTATAATTCTGTTAAACATGCCAATATAGAGCATCGGGCAGGGGCTGTAAGCTTAATTGATGCAGTAAAAATGTGCATAAAAGTCTTTATTGCACCTTTAAAAGCTGTCCCCAACAAAACTCTACGGTGCAGAGTGTTCGGTTAGTGGCTCACGGCTTCATTCGTTCTCCTAAAGGGCCCTAGCGCTTCTGAGATGGCCTGACAGCCTTGTGTAGCCCACGCCAGAATCAATACAACAAAGGTCATTTGCTATTCCAGTCATAGCCAGCTCCATTCCCACCAAACTGTATTTGATGCATACCAAAGATGCGCACAATGACCGCGCTCCTCTGTCATTATGCAAGCAAGATGGAGCATCTATTCAGCAGAGAATAATGTCATTTAGTCATCTGTCGACTTGAACTCCAGTTTAGGAAAGAAGGGAATAAAGAGGTTGTTTATGTGCGTAAAAGTGAATGCTGTCGCTGTTTCCAGCACGTAGTCAATAAGTGAATTTTGAAATGAACATTCTGTTTCTTTTAGAGGACATGCTGTGCGACGTGGCAAGCTGGTGAGATATGCCGTGTTTTCACATGTTTTGTTAGCTAAGAAGTTGCTACATCACTGTTCCCGCCAAAACTTAGCTCTCTCTCCGTGGGGAGCAGGTGTGTACAAGCGTTGTTTCTCTAAGCTACTCTGATGACTTCTCCCGCATGAACAGCCGATTCGCTTAGACATGATACTGATGTCAGGCTTCGAATGAAAAAGTAAAGCCGACTGGGAAGCAGCGGGATGGTGAGGCTCTCACCATCTGTGCGAGTGACCTGCCAAACACAGGCTCATCATCATCATCACTCAAAGAGCCTACTGAAGGCACCTGACCACTCATTTGTCCATCTGCCAGTGCTGGACTGCCCTGGTTCTGGCACTGTCCGATTGGCCCGCTGAGATGCCCATCATTGCAGCCAATCGACAGCGAAATGGAGAATTGTCGCTTGACTTGTTTAGGGTGTGATATGCTGTTGGTAGAGGTCAGGATTCATTATTTAGGATTAGCATAGCTTTTTAAACAGTATCTTTCAATGTTTTCATGGTTAGTGCAAAAAATACGGCTATTCCCTACAAGATGCATACTCTTGGATCTAGATATTGAGTTATTTTTGCTCTGAATTAAGTAATGGAACGCTAAATTACTTACATGGTCTGTGCCGGGATGTATAATTATCTAGCATGGCTATTGATTACAGGGCTAATTTAGCATGACATATTGCATGAAATATAGCTCAATTCAATTCTGAATACATTCACTACCTTGTTCAGTTCTGTTTAGGTACAAAGCAGCAGCAGCGTCGGGTTGTTTTGCTAACGGCTAGCCTCGACGAATAATTCCCTTAGGGAAGAGAAATAATGTAGTGCTTGTTCAAAATAAGATTTCGATTGATTAGCTGCCATTGCTGCAGGACAGGGTTGATATTCTTTCAAAATCCTCATGTTCGGTGCACTGGGAGGATTATCACGAAGGGTCTAAGGTTAGAGCTGTAATAGGTTTACGCTCAAGTTCGTTTGGCTTCTGGGAAGCATTATTAAGTAAGCAAGGGTGCAGAGGGGAAAGTCTGCGTCCTCATCATCCTAATTTGTTTAATCTGTCATTCTCTTGCCTCTCTCCTAAAGAGCGTGTTTGACCCCACGGACTAGTGTTGGGAAAATCATAAGGAGCGGATACAAAGGCATGGGTTGCCAGAGTTGCCTGTATGCAGATTGATGTGTTTATTTCTGACTGCTTTATCATGGTACAAATAAAAGATTGATTCATAAGTGGTAATTCAGAAGGAATAAGGTTCTATGCCTGCACACATGTACTGTCTGAGAGGCAGAGTCAATCATGCCCGTGTTTGCCATTTAGATTACGATGAAGACAGTATTACTGCCGCATGGTGCAGGGAAAACAAGAAAAAGTATTTTATGCTGTCAACTGAAGTGTGCAAATGAAAATGTCTGCAATAGCTGAAGATGATTGAATCTGATGGCCAGTCAAAGTCCCCATGTGTATTGCCTGATCAAACGCTATTGTTTGCGGTTTTCATTTCTTCGCTGTTTCCCACTCGCATGGTAGTTGATTCTGATTTGTAGATGTGAAATGTTTCGTAGGCCTGTCTAATGCAGGGTGATTTAATTTTCTAAAATTTAGCTAAAGAAGATGTGTGAGACTCTCTGGTACATGTTTTATAAGCACTATGGTAGTATCATGGTATCTTTTACAAGTATTGTGATGGTACCATGGTACAGTGATGGTATACTATGGTATTATGGTACCATGGTATTAAGAGTTATGTACCGTTATTTTTATAGGGCACTTAATGGTACTTCCGAAAATATTATGGTGCAAAACATGGTAGTAAATATTACTTTTTGGTACTGTTGCGAGTGATTGCTCATGAATACCCTTGCATCAACAAAAAAATACCATGCATGCCATAATGTTTATTTTTTTTTGGAAATCCCTTACACAAAAAAAAAAAAACACATCTGAGGCAGTACCAAATAATGATACCATGATATTTTTGATACCTTTTGTTGAGCGATTTATCAAAGTACCATGATGTTGTACTAATGCAAGATACTGATATCATTACTGCACAATTGTACCACTACATTGCATTTTGCAAGGGTATTCAGACTTCAGAGTCTTTTTGCTCAATTCTCTCAGTGCTCGTGGACAAAACAGATTTGTTTCAAATCTGACTTAAAACGATTTGTTATTCTGTCATTGTCTATTTCTGTATTTTTTTGCTTGCTTGATGTACTTTCGTGAACTTTGCTTGTTGTTGGCAGCGTTCTGTTCTGACGACGGAGCTAATTTCCACTCACGGCCATCAGTATTTCTGCATGGCTCATATAAAGGGCCACATAAATACTGCGCTGGCTTTGTTCTGCTGAGAAAGCACAGTGTCTAGTGACATCACTCCAGATCGCTGGGATTGGTTTTGAAGTGCTTCAGCGCTCCATTGGCTTGCGGCTTACTGCTGTGTCGTGGTATTCAAAGCATGTGCGTCTTTGTGACTTGAACTCTGGTGGCAAGTCATAGATCTGATGCTAGTTATTGCATCAGCATCACAGAATATGTCTGAGTAGAAAAGTAGAAAAAGTAGGCCATGTACTTTTAAAATGGGGTGTTTTATAAGACATGGAGCTGAACCAGTACATGGCAAAGAGATTGTTTCAGAGAGTGTGTTGATATGATGTATTTCTGTTGGCGGATGTTGAGATATAATGTGGTTTGCACTCATTTTGAAAAAATAACCCCGTGGCGATGTCTTTCGTTTCTGTAGCAGTCAGTTCGAACAAGGCAGATCCGAGAACAGCAGCTCCTGACAGTGTCTCCCCAGAGGTGGAGGCTTTGGCTTTAGAGACGGCCATGTTCCTGATTGATTCCCCTCATTAGCTGCATGGATACACTCACACGCACTCCAGTTGCCCAGCACGTCTCACTTCCATCCTGTTAACCCACGCTGAAGGTTGGGTTAGAGACACTTCTATCTTTGTGGCCGACTGTGAGATGGCATATATTAACATGCTCCTGCAAAGGCTAGAAAGCAGTCAGCTCAGGTCTGATGTTAATGATAGCGCTGGCTTAAGCACCAGGATCCATGTGTGATGAACCGGGCTCGCTCTGGTTCTCACTAATGGCCTGAAAGACTTCAGAGAAAGCTGGACAGGTCTCGTTAACACCAATGTTCTTCCAGAGGCGAAGTGCCTGGTAGACAACAGGCCTCTCCCTCAATGTAATTGTGACTGGCAAATGACTGTGAATCCTGAATCTTGAGCTACTGGTTATTTCATCTAATAGGGCCGTTTTGAAAGGTCAAATGATTATGAATAGGTAGGTTTTAAGAGAATTTGTTTGCCAGCTTTTTACACGATTGAATTTCAAAATTGCCTGCATGATTTTGAGATGTCTTGTAGATTAGCTTGATGGAACCGACTGATCATTTCGTAGTCGTAGATCAGCACGTGGCACAGACTGTCACCAGATAGAGCTGCTAACTACTGTACCAGCATGCCTCATCAGAATTGCAAAATAATCTAAATAGATAATTAATGTTGAATGCAATTATCATCAATATGAAATTGCAGTACATTTTTTGCAGTGATCTGCTATAATTTGGGGGATTCATTTTATCTGGGATGAATGGAAGCAGCTTGAAAGGCAGTGAGAGAGGGAAGAAGAGTAAGGGAGAAATCAACAGAAAGGATAATGAACATCAAATACTTTTTTTCTGCAGTGCAGGCAATTGTTATTGTAGTTCTCAAGGAAGCGTGTAATGAACTGAGGGAATATGGCATTTTTAATCTTCTGGTGTGCCACAAGGAGCAGGGCTATATGGAATGCATAAGGTGTCAATGCACAAGCTTTAAAGTTTCAGAGATGGAAATTAAATGAAAGCTCTGATGTTGTCATACCTCAATGTATTAAAGGGATACTTCACCTAAAAATGAAAATTCTGTCATCAATTACTCACCCTCATGTCGTTCCAAACTCGTAAGACCTTTGTTCATCTTCAAAATGCAAATTAAGATATTTTTGATGAAATCCGAGAGCTTTCTGACCCTGCATAGACAGCAACTACCATGTTCAAGGCCTAAAAAGGTAGTAAGGATGTCACATGGACTATTTTAAGGATGTCCTTACTACCTTTCTCATTTTCCGGAAACTGCAAAAAAATACATGAAAATAAATCATGGTTAAGGCATTTTCACATACAAATCTCACTCAAAACGCTGTGGCTTCTACTTTTAATTTCTACATTTAATGTGATTTTATCATGACCATCGACATTGTGATTTTCATGGACTGTCGGGATTTCATAACCACTATAGTAATTTTATGGATCACAAACTCTTAACACTTGATGTGTTCTTTATATCTCTGATAACCAGGTTATAATGTAATTTTGCGATTCCCAGTCAGGGATATGTGTTCCTCAACGAGTAGTAAAAAGGTTTTGGTTTTGCTGTGTTAAACCTATTAAACAGAAGTTACTACTGTAAAGAAAAAAAAAAAAGTATTGGGTTTGTCAATTTGTGCGAATGACACAATATGTGAATGTGTTTACAGAGAGAGATATTAATAGTTATTTTTATTCAATTTTAATTTTAATAATTTTGCTATGTACTTTTGTTTTTTTCATTAGTTTCCGTATTTCTGTTTAGCTTTAATTTATTTTTATTTCCATTTTAGTTAGTAATTTTAGTACTTAAACATTTTCAGTTAGTTTCCAAGGCAAGGCAATTAGGGAACTTCTAATTTTCATTTAAGTTGTTTGTTTTTCACTTAAATATAGATGTATTTTATTTCATCTTTATTCCAGTTCACCAAAATTGAGTTGAGTATAACAGATTCTGTTTTTCTTAAAATGCTTTAGTTTGATAGGAAGATTCCTGGTGTTATTTTTTTTTTATCCACTGTATTTGTTATTTTAAATTTCTTTAATGCAGTACGTTAATACTTTCTCCAATACTGGTGAGTTTAAATTTAGATGCCATTTTCCTGCAGCTCCAAAGTGATTAGTCACATGGCATTTACAACACAAATGATTGGCTCAAAAATTGCCCATGAGCAAAGATTGCAGTATTGAGTTTACAGTAATAGCCAGTTGTATCCAGGTTTTACTGACCTCCATGGTTTGTCCTCTGATTCAGGGGTCAGTATTTTGAAAATGATGCTGGGGCACATGCAACAAGTTCAGCACGAGGCATTAATGGTAAAAGGCTCAGTATTGGCAAAATTGTTTTACACTTGTGGCCATTTTCATTGGTGTTGCCTGGCAACACTGCCTTAAAAGCTGCCCAGTGTATCGTCAGTTTGAAAAATGGAATACTGTGGATATTTGCTATGTATACATTTTAAAATCACAAGGGCCCCATCTAAAGTCTCCCGTAATGTGCTGTTACCATTATGTAATCCTAGACAGTATTGGATTAAATTGGGCTGTCTCCATTTACTTGTGTTCACTCCAAGTATTTGTTGCTTATGGCTTGTTATAAAAGAATGTAGAAGATGCTGGCATAACTTGGAAGTGACAAAAACCCTCCTGATATTTAAAATATGGGGACATTGATATGTGTTTATTGTACAGGCCTGGTTATGCATTAGACACTGTAGTGACATTTCAATTAATTCTGTACAAGTATAAATGGCATAAATGGATGGCACGCTGTTTTCGATTTAAAATTTGCCCTCATAAAAGTAAAAATTGTCCCTGAAAATCAATTCAGTGGGGGTAAATATCATTCCTTAATAAAGAATTTATTTTCGGACACTAGCCGTGACCCTTTTTCTGTCCAGCTAGACATGTGGGGAATCTCTTTTATTGTCCATCTCTTTGTGTGCAGACACAAGTGTGAATAGCTCATTAGCCCATCCATTGATTGGGCTTCTCAACTGCCTTGGTGAAATTCTTTTTCGCAAAGACACGGGCTAAAAGGCAAAGCAATCGATCAATGATCAGCAAAGCAATGATCCATGCAGGAATCTGAGTGTCAACTGGCTAAAAGGCTTCCTAAGGAATCTGATGTTGTCCTCATTTTCACTCCGAGGTCTTAGGAACAGAGGACTGTTAATGAGCCATAAATGTTATTGAGGTGAAACTTGAAAGCTTGTCAAAATGAATGAACAGGTAAACGGCATTCGTTAAATATTGAGATCGTGTTTGTTGGCATTTTACAGTGCATCCAAAGAACTATTGTTTTTTTGATGATTGCTTATCTGTGAGTAAAACATTTTAACAAATGCATCTGGAGGCTGTGGTGCTCTGATGGGAAAGAAACATATCTGTCTTGACATTTCGTCTCTTCAGGAAATGCATTCAGTGTGGTCACCACTCAGAATTTAATACTGCCTGGTTAAACGCAAGATTTTCAAGGGAAAAAAGTGAACCTAAACTGCATTTTGTGTAAAATGTAATACGTAAATACATTTCATAATCGTTTTTATTTCAGATTTTCACTCTAAATACAAGATCTTTCAGTATGGACAGTGTAGTATAATTTTGTTGACATTTTCATTTTGCCCCTGCATGATTACAGGGAACTAGTTAGCACTACATCGCACATTGTTTTATATTTATTTTAATGGGGGTTGCAGCACAGCCACATTTTGCAGGCCAGATCACATCAGGGTGAGCTCACAGAGATTATAGGTGCTATAATTATCCAAATCCCCGGGTGCTTGTGAAAGAAATATAAATGATTGTTGTCATTTTGCTTTTTATTGCAGCGGTGGCCTGTAGCAGGAAAGGCCCAAGTACAAATATGTAGTTTTTAATAGGGCAATAACTCAGATGTCCAGCTGGGTTTGGCTCATAAACAAACAGGACTATGGGACGTTTAATTTCTCCTTAGTGAGACTACCTAAGCGAAAAAGACTGTTGTTAGGAATTTTCGTGCGATATTAAACATGTTTTCAGGCATTATGGAACTGAATTTGTCTTAGACAGTGTAGGTAGCTTGTTCAACAAAAATCTGTTTAGTGAAATGGAGAAGATATCTTTGTTAGGCCCCTAAAGCTTTTAAAATATCTCCTACTCCTTTCTAAATAAAAGTTATTCATCTAGAAATGGTTTAAAATGCAGTTTTAATATCGTTCTAACATCGTGTTAGATGGCCTTGGAGTTCTTTTATCTGTGTGAGGTGCTGTGAAATATATTTGAGGATTCATCACATTTCATTTCATTTTGCTTTGTCCTCTTTAAGAATTAAATAGTGACATCTCGCTGATTCCATTCATTCAGGATGTATCAGATGTTTGCAATATGGCTGCCACTGTATCTTGCATAATTAGTTTGTGAGTTTTGACTTCAATGTAGCAATGCTTTCTATCTGTTGCAGGCTTATCTGGTTTATCATACTTCTGCTACTATGTCATTTTTCTTTTGATGCAGTACAGGTACATGGTGACCTTGTCTGTAGCTGTAGAAGCACCGCAACCTGCAATATGACTGAAAAGGGAGGGCAAAGGCTTGTGGACTTCAGCCTGCCTGAACAGTGCCGGCATAGAGTTTGAGTTATAATTTAGCTCTCCTTGTGTTTGACTGATAGCCGGCCTCTAAAAGGCCTGTCTGCACTGCTGAAAGCCTCGCTGATGTACGAGCACGCCTGTCTGACAAATCCTCTGTGCCAGTCAGTGGCTGACGAGCATTCATCATGTTTGTAATTTTTTGGGTTGTGAGTCTGTGCTGGATCTTAAATGGAGCAAATACAATGTGATTCTTTGCAGCCGATTCGGCTGTCTTAGACTTGAACCAGGCAGTCCCCTCTTTATGTCACTGGAAGAATAGTTTTCCAGAAAATAAAAAAATGTTGTCATTTTCAACACCCTGTTGTTTCGGTCACATTTGACGTACTTTTGTAAAACAAGAAGTTTAGCAGAATGTCTGAGCTGTTGTTTTCCAAACAACGATTTATTTATGGTTCTTTTCTGTTATTTGTAGAGTTTATTGCTCATTTGCACTGCCACATGTTCCATGTTGACTTGTATTTGTAAGCTTGACAGTGTCTATTCCTATTCACTTTCATTGTACAGATAAGAGCACCTTGAAGATTCTGCTAACCTTCTTTTGTGTTCTGCGGAAGAAAAAATGTCATATGGGTTTGGAAAAACACAACAACATGAGAACATTCATTTCTGGATGAACTATTCCTTCAAGACACGTTTGTTTCATGCAAGGCTTTCCCCCCAGAACTTAGATCAGTAAACATCCCGATTCCAAAAAAAAAAAAATGCTGACATTTATTTAGTTTTTACATTACCTTAAGCACATTGGTCTGGTTGACTAATGTGCTTAGGGTAGAACAGACAGCACAGTCAATATAAAAATGGCTTTTTCACACTCAAAGCAAGGACGCAATGCTTTTAAACTATGTTTATGCTAAAAATACTCATATAGTATTTGCACAAATTTGCATGTGAGGCTGGAATCATGGCTCTGTTCTCCAGGGATCTCTCAGGAAACCATTAGAAGTAACATTCAAAAGAGTTTTTTTCTTTTTTTCTGGTCTAAGATTCAGGAGTAGGCACTTACCCTGTCACGATCAACCTTCTGCAATTTATGTCTGAGAGATGCTTTTAAAGTGTCTGCATTCAGCAACATCCAGTCCTGATAGTAATATAATCAAATATAATATATATTTATGTATTTAGATTCCTTAAGATGTATATTTGTGTTTTATTCAGCAAATGTGTAGTCTCGTTACTTAAGTTGTATCTTTCATACTGTAAGTAATTCACACTTGTTTACTGCCTGGCTACTGCACAGAAGATACCTGTTACATTTCTGGATAGAATATATAACAATTTTAGGCATGAAAAGACACATCTGCTTTTAAATAGAAAAACGACATTTCATCAAAAGTTCACATCATAATCACTGTAATCTTCTATTCTACTAGAGTTCCTTCTCAACAAACAGTCAGGTCTCTAACACGCCTATGGTTGTCGTACAGCACAGACGGTATTGCTTGGGACCACAAGGACTGTTCCACTACTCTTTACACATTTAACAGTCAGGTATGAGAAACAACACCTTCCTGATGTCTTAATATTATCTGTTTTCAGTGAATGGCCTAGAAATATCACTGCGTATTTTAGCAGCAAGTCTCTACCTCTCGCTAGTTACCACTGTTCCATTGCCACTTGCCACATCTGACAGCTCATGATGAGGGGCTATAGAGCTAGTTATAGATTTTTAGACATCCCTTCCATTTGAGTTTGATGTCTGTTTCAAGGCAAAAAGATAAATGGCAAGTTGGAACAGTAAGTTCTCCGCTCTTGCCTTGTCAATTTGCTTGTAGTTTTTGTGGTCCTCTGCAGGTGCAGCTTAAAATGCATTGTCCAACACATTTATGACTGTGGCTTTCACCTCAACAGCAGCTGGCATCCCTTTCCCAGAAATCCAGAGCCTTGTAAAGGGAGACTGCTGGCTGGTTTCAGACATCAGAGCCATTTTGGCAGGGTATCGCTTCAGTTCTCCATAAATGCAGTGGTTCTTCATAAAGACATAAATCAGAAAGCAAGCCACTGAGATTACAATGAAAAGCACACCAAAAGCAGCAATCAGTGCCATGTCCCACCTCTCGGAGTCCTTTATGGCTTGTTCTAATCCTTTAGTTAAGACGTTGACACACTTGGTGTCGTGTTTATGATGGATGCTGTGAATGTCCAAGCACACTTTATACTGTGTAGCAGAGTTGAGATGTGTGAGATTATATACAGTCACGTCAGATGGCACCCTAGCTGTGAATGCCACCGTTGGATGGTTTGCAGTGGGCGTTGTATACCACTTAATGTTTGGTGCCAGGCTACCATGAGAGGCATTCCAGGATATCAACACAGAGTTGGTCTGTACAGATTCAATGTTGACATTCAGTGAGTCATTGACAGGTTGTGGGAAGTATCCATTTACGTCCACTGAGACAGATTTCAGGTCTGCCCCAACAAGATTGTGTGCCACACATGTGTACAATCCAGCCTCGCTCTCAGTGATATCATAAATATCAAGTGTGCCTTCAGGGTGCATGTAGAATCTTTCAGAAACAGCATTTGGGATGACCCTTCTCCCTGACGGAGTCACCCAGTAAATGTCTGGCTCAGGTTCAGCAAAGGCACGGCAGTGAAGAGACACCGATCTGCCACTGTCCACACTGATTTGTGTGGGGAGGCTTTCTGAAGAGATGAGAGGCAGACAGATTTCCATCATTTCTCTGAAGTGAACCTGCCGCACATGCTGACCTTCATACTCTGGAGGTTCGACACAGAACAGGGAATCAGGCTCCATGAAGCGAATGTTTGTCTTGTTCATGTTCATCCACCGTACAACGCAGTCACAGCGGATAGGGTTAGAGTGCATGCTAACCTCCCGGAGATTTGGGAGGGACTCCACTGTGATCCTGTGGAGGGCACTTAAAGCATTACCATTTAACATTAGCGTTTCCAGCCTCGGCAGCCTATAGAAAGCATTTGGATGTATGTAGGAAAGTTTGGGGTTGTTGGTGGCTTCGATTTTGGTCAGTTCTGGGAGGTTGTTGAGGGCAAAACTATCAATGGACACCAATTCAGGCATGCTGTTAATGCCCAGCTCCTTAAGATGAAGCATGTCCACAAAGTCGCCCCTTTGAATTCGCCCAATGGGGTTCTTATTAAGGTCCAAAAACTTGAGGCTCTTCAGATGCCTGAGAGCACCATGGGGTACCTTAGGGAATGTATTATCATAGAATGAGATACTCTCCAAATTGTCAAGGCCCAAAAGTGAATCATCTGGAATCTGTGACAGGTTCATTCTAGTAAGAACCAGGCTGCGAAGGTTTCTCAGAGGCTTGAAGTTCATATCCTGAATAGAGAGGACAGGATTTTCCCCAATCATTAGAATTTCCAAATTTGGTAAGGGCTCAAACCATTCGCTTTTTATACTCTGAAGCCGGTTGGAGTTGAGGTGAAGTCTCAGCAAGCTCTGAAGGCCACGAAAAGCCTCGGGAGAAATGAAGGAGATGAGATTATGATTCAGGTAGAGCTCCTGAAGGTTGGTCAGTTGAGAAAGACTGTTGTCTGGTAGGGCACATATCCAGTTTTCCTCCATGTGTAGGGATAAGAGTTGAGGGAGGTGGCCAATATTGACATCACTTATTGATGACAAGTTGTTTTGTGAGAGATCAATCTCAGTGATGTTTGGCAGGTAATCCAAAGGGCACTCGATCTTAGCAATGTTGTTGGTCTGTAGTAAAACGACTTGTGTATCAGATGGCAATCTCATGGGCAGGTCAAAAAGTCCGAGGTCATTACAGTCAACAGTGGGAGCCTCCATATAGACAGAGCTAGGGGAAAACCAGGGTCTAATCTCACATACACAAAGTTTGGGACAACTGACTCTCTCTTCTGCAGCAAGAACCAAGGTAGTCACTGCAAGGCCCACTATCAAATAATCCGCAAATGATATGTCCTTCATATTGGCACAGTTCCCACCAGTAAGTAGTTGGTCCTTAAAGATTTTGTGGCAAAAGCACTTCACTTCAAAAATAATCAACCATTTGCGGTGATCACTTGAATCCAACAGAGGGCTTTCCCTAGGCCCTGACTGATATGCTGTCAACAGATGCAACGTCCCGTCGCGAAGTCTCCCGTAATTCAGATTGAAGGTGGTGTATGAAATTTTACTGGTTGGGCAGATAAAGGTAAAAAGGTCACCATTAAACATCAGGTAGCGGCGGTTTCAGCTAGGCAGAAGCAAGGTCGTTCATTTCATTTAATACTACAGATGATGCCATCATCATCCTAATCCACTTCTACCTGAAGAAAATAAGAAGAAAGAGATGAAAAATATTAGCATATAATTACCGGAAAAATGCAAGGGCATCACTAAGGCAAGACAGAGGCATGCTGACATTTACAAAAGCCACATTAAAGCACTCTGATGTCTGCTGACATTTTATTTAGCAGTACCTTGCACACTAAGCCTTTGACATATGGGTGTCCTTCACCTTAGATATTATTTTGGGATTCTGAAGCTGAAGTTCCCATAAATGTGTGAATTACGAAGCTTAGTGTGTTTGACATGTAGGCATTAATATTGCTGCTTATTTTTCAAAAGGGTAGATTCCCCATATGCAACTCACCATGATGAAATGTTCTAGCCATGTACACAAAACATTCTCACTACACTCCACTTTAGTGAAAATAATACAATTGGGCTATAAGCAACATAGACCATGGCCTTGAATACTAGATATTTTAATTGCAAATGCCACGTTAGGTCTCAACATTACTTTTAAATACCAATTTGTTATTTTTCCACTGTTAAAAGCAACTCTTTCTTGAGCTACATAGAATACTGAAGAAAAATCAGCAATTCTGTGAGAGCTCTCCACATCACCAGGGCTACTTTGGAAAGTGCCATAGCCAGAATGCAAGCGAGCAAGACAGACAGAAAGAAAGAGAATGTTCCATCACACTATCATCCCTCTTTTCAACTTCAGTGCCTAAGGAAGGTGGTGAGGAAGTGAGGATACCACAGAAAGTCTTCATTAAGCTTCACAGACGGAGAAACCCAGAGTTCATCCCTCAAGGCTCTATGGAGGTGAGAGTGTGTTTTTTGGTTGAGTAATTGAGGGGGCGAAATGTGTTATTTTCCAAGGCAACAAGATTCTTCATTAATCCAAGAACACTCAGAAAAAGCTTCAATACAGGGACCTTTATGATGAATAATATTTGCGGCAACATAATCTGATTTCTGTCTGGTGGGGGGCTACTGCATCTGATCTGTTGTCTCTCCATCACCTAAGTGTACTTGTGTTGTAAACAGGGATGCTAGGAACTACACTGACTAGTCCCATAGACAACGAATGTCAAATTGTTAATAAGCCTAGCAGATAATGAGTGCTTTTAAATTTAGGTGTTTATTACACCTCGTAGATGTGCAGCTACTCTCACAGTGGTTGGAAAATGGATGCTAGACAATACCTATGTCAGCCATAAATACTGGAAAATGCATCTAGTTTTCCTGACTGACACGAATGGCCTATTTTCCTGACGTGTTAAATGGAGCACTGCTCCTACAGCACCTGCATGTTCTCTCTAGTAGTGCAGGTTCACTACTAATGCAATGCGTAGGCATGCTTGTCTGTTGACAGCATAGCGTTAATGCGCAATAAATGAAACTGCAGTTCGTTTTTCTTCTAGTCTTTCTAGCCTCTTATTTTAAATTGTGATAGTAATGGATCCCTGATTTTCCTAGACATTAGACTATCAAGATATTAAAATTAGCACATAGTATTTAATAAATGTTTCGATTTTAGGATGCATTTAGGAGAACTGTTTTGGCGGTCCACATGCAATATGTTTATCCTTCTTTCCATTTTCTGTTGTGCCGGCTTGTTTTTTTCATCTTGCCCCTTTAGACAAGGTTATGCTTTTGATGCAGGGCCAGAGTTTCCATGTTCAGTGATTTCACATCGTGAACAGGACCATTTAACAATGCACAATAAAGGCGTAGTTCAATGGGGCATGAATAATTTGGCACTGCTATGAGTCTGTTAAATCAAGGTTTCCATAGTCAGCAGCACCATCTGCAACTGTAAGATTTCTGTACATTATTTCAGAATGGAATTATTTAGCTACAGCATATATGTTGTGAAGTGAGAAGAAATCAAAGAACTTTTTAGTCATTTTAAGACTACAAAATCGATACACTATCCTCCAGAAATAACCCTGTTAGAGCCCTAGTTTCTGCGATGGTAAATAATGTCTTTTTTGCGTGTAATGGCTGGCTCATGATCATGTTCCGGAGGCTGTTTCTGTTAGAGTATCTACAAAAAAACACTCACAGGAGAGGAGACACACTAATACAACTAAACCTGTATTAACCTCCACTGATTCTGTAACAGCAATAAAGGTATGGCGCACCCATTAAGAACTCCAGTCAAAGACAAATGAAGGAAATTAGGCTTAACCCAGTTAAGTGTAGGTGAGAACGTACAAATGTAAGGACTTGGAACAACACCGTGGCTCATAGAGCTTAAGTGGCAATACCTTGCATAGTGTGCCACGCTTTCAGAGACAGAGAGAAATGCAACTAATACCAGAGAAAATGGAATTTCAAGATGGATGCCTCTAATCACCGTCCTGATGTACTGCAGAGTCAGTCAACGAAATTGGAGAGGAGTCAGAGAATTGTTCCCTGCTATTATTTGCCAGACCTGATATCACAGAGCTAGCATCATCTTGATTGGGCTTGTAAAATATAGGGGCATGTTTGAATAAATGTGTCCTGGTGGGCAGAAGGCCTGCTGACCCTGGGAAGTAACTCAGGCTGAACGGTGGCAGCCTGGCTCCTGTGTTTGCTTTGGGCTGAGTTGTTTGAGATAGGCTGTAAATCTTGGGCTAGGGACTGATTACTGAGCTTGAGGTCCTCTTAAACCTCAAGTTAGCGCCTCTGCAGATTAGAAAATAGCTGTAGCAACTCAATGTAAACTGCACTAGGGATAATAAAGTTTTGCGTTTTTAAATAGGGATAAACTTACAGGTATCAGTCTTAATGCACACTGAGGACACTTTCCTAAAAGGAGCAAATAATGTATTTTGATTTGATGATGTTTTATTCCTTACAGGTCTCAAAACACCACTTTCTAGCCACTACTCCATCTCCAGGTAATTGTAAGTTAATTGTTACAAGCACAAAATAATAATTTTTTGGGTTAGAACATATCTGCCAAGAACATAAAAGTAACATATAACTGGCCAGCAAGCTTACATGGATGTTTGAAATATATATGATGCCAGGTGTAGCTGTAGGCTTTAATTTCCAGTTAAACTTGTGTCATACAGATTGCATGTACAGAAAATAGGGCAGAGGTGGAATTACTTCCTGTAGAAATAGCCCTTTGTGTTACAGAGATGATTCAGAGGGAATATTGTTCAAATGGTCTCGAGAATTTTTCTCTCATTCACACAAATGCCTACAGAAAGACACCCCTGCTCTTACACCCATGCTCTCACTCCTCTTTGTGTTTCACTTAAGCTCTTATTTCGCCCCTCCTCTCTTCACATGCTCTGTGTAAGCTGTTCTCTCAGGCCTGGAGAAGACGCAAAGGGCCTAGGTGCCAGCCAGTTTGCATAGGCCTCTCAGTGGGTGGCATAGTCTGTTTCGCTGCTCCTCCCCCTGCCCTGTACTTCATTCATTTGCCATTACATTATTTTCAAGGTAAGAGTCCATTAAACAGGCTTTGCTATGCAATGTGTGTGCATAATGAAATTTCCAGTGCAATGCTCAAGGAACATTTCCCTTTGCACCTGCTCCTATGTGCTCGAAAAATCAGCACCGAGTCAACAGTTAATGCAGAATCACTGTTCCAAATTAACCGATGGACTCCACAGGTTTAAGCTTTTCCACTGCCGTCGTTTGTTTCCCTCAATGAATTCAAGTGTACATGGACAATTCTGATATTTTGTAACCGATTGTTTGATGCTGATTTGCTCTTTTAGGAAAATCTAATTCGTGCTGACATTAAATTAACCTGAACAGCAATTCCTGAAGGAAATATCAGTGCTTACGAGGCAGAAAAAGAACAGTGGTGTTGTTCTAGGAGAGCACAGGTTTTAAGATTTGGTTCTGTGTAAATGAAATGCCACATCAGAGCCACTTTTGCTGTTGTCATGACTCTCAGCGTGCATCTTATTTTATTTATTATTTATTTTCTCTCGGGTGTGCATGAGACCTTGCACCCAACACAACACTGTCTTTGCAGTGTAAGAGTGACTTTGAACTCTTAAATAGATATAAGAACAAAAATACCAATTGCAATTCACTATGCAAATAATTGCAAGGTGGAGGGCAAATCGCAATTCGTTTTGCAAATATTACAATGGTGTCAGATTTTAAATGGTAAACATCAGTGACCTTTTTTAATTTTAATATTAAATTTCTTTAAAAAAATGTTGGGAAGAAAGTGAAAAGAGGAATATCAATACAGTTCTGCCATGCAAGCACTAATTAAATGTATAAGCAAAAAGCATGCTATTCGAAGGTTTAAAAGTTTAAACGTACAATCTTGCAAAATTTGTAAACCAGCTGGCCAGCTATTTACAGGTAGTTACTACATTACCCATCAAGGATCAATAAAGTGTCTCTTTATCTCTCATTCCTATTACTGACCCCTCTCTAATCTAGTCTTCTATATAGAAAGTATTCTCTAGGTGCAAATGTGGTTTGGATTTAAAAACATTGACATGAATTAGAATGCAGAATGTTTAGATGCCAGTTTAATCATTTTTACATCAGATGTATATTTTATTATAATTTTATAACTCCAATTGTACATTCTCTTTGAGTTTTAAGAGCGTTTTCCAGCATTTTCCCTTAAGGTTCTGAATATGACTCATATCGATACAACCACATTGCTCATCCAGAGACATGTAACGTTGCTATTTGCTCTAACATGCATAACCCAGCCTGAGGAAAAGATACCATGCACAACAGGCAGCATAATTGCATCACTAAACTACACTATATATGAAGAACCTAATTATGAAAACCAATAAAATCTCCCCAGGGTACAAATACAGCATTTCACGCTAATTGGGCCTGATTGATTGAAAGCGTGTTCCCAAAAAACAGCAAGTGTCAGTCGATCTATCGGTGTAGCAGTGCATGGTTTATTGTGTTCTAAACATCTCTAGCTTGACTGTTTGGACATAATGAGATCCCAGTTCTCCCAGTATGCGCTCTATACCGCACCGGATGCCTCTACTACAGGTATCAGTCTAATCTAAGAACAGATGGAGAGCACAGCAGTGCTTCTCAGATGGTTCTGCTCTGTTTACTCGTGAAAACACAGATAGCATATGCTGATATCATATTCTCTTATTAAAGTCTATATTTTGAAACAGAACTTGTCCAGGCTTTTGCAACAATGAAAGAACGTGGAGTGTGGCGACCTTTTCAATAGACGGAGATTGGGGAGAAACCATTAAAGCTAGTTTACCCTGCCTTGGATCTTTTTTTCCCATATTTGTATTAGACATGACAAGTGCAACTACGCAAAAAAAAACATATACTTCTAAAAGTGCATTCATAATTTTTTTCTGCAATGTTTTGGCACATGCTTTTATTCAAAGCAACCCACAGTGCAATCAAGGTATGCTTTTAATGGGAATTGAACCCATGATATTAGCGTGGCTAGTATTATGCTCTGCCAGAACATGAATGCATTTTAATCTTGCATTCGTTATAATGAAGTGTTAAGCTAATGAAACGCCACACTTGCTATTTTTCAACACTCATGTTGTGATGTTTTGTTTCGAAGCCCACACCACTTTGCACTGACAATGCAGGCTTGCATAAATTGGATTTCAAACCGCACATCCACCATTGAATTGTGCTTCAAACTGTTTGGTATGACGCAACGATCAGAGAAAGCAATTTTCCAACACCTCATCATACAAAGAGGTACTAAAATCAGTTAAACACTCCAGTGTGCTCACAGAAGCCGCGTCTGAGAGATCCTTAATATCAAGGGTTTTACTTATTGTCTGTTAATTAGTGCAGCCATCAAGTGGGCCATGTGATTACATCTGTGATTAAGAATTGCCCGCTCAGGTCTGAGTTTGGAGAGTTTGGCATGAAAGAGACTCCAAGGACACACACTGGTAAGAGCGTATTGTATGCCATTAAGCAGCACAATATTTTCGCTCAGCATTTTCGCTTTGTAACAAGTCAGTGGCCTGCGTTAGCGAGGGACAACTGGTAATGGCTGTCCTAGGCCCTGTGATTACGGTGGTCCCACTAAGGTCCTCTATGGGAAAGCCCAATCCTTCCATATTTTTCTCCCAGGCCCAATGACTTTTGCCCCCAAAACCCACTGATCTAATTGGTATCTGCTTACTAGTAAAGAGTCATATATGGATATTTATGTGAATTCATGCACTTTTTTAAATAATTCTGCTTCAATATTTTTTTTTATTTATTTATTTATTTTAATTTGATGCACTACCCCAAATATGTTATAATAATGCATGCATACAAACACACAAATGCTATTTGCAATCCGTAAGACAACCTCTGATTTGTGTTTTAGAAAGTACGATGCCAGTCTGCAATGATTCCTCACCGCCTCCGTCTACAAAGAGATGTGGGAGGACAAACTCGCTGGTTGTGTGATTAACAGCTGGGGTAAAAAAAAATAAAATAAAATAAAAAAAATAAAAAAATGCCATCATCTGAATAGGAGGTGTTTTGCTGTGGACGGTATAAATTAGGCTGAAGCAATGAATGCAGATCAGACGAATGGATCAGAATCACAATGCCTCCATTCAAAGCAATATACATTCATTTAATGATACCTACTGTACAGTGGATGCTCAAGGCGACTGCATTTGAAATTCATGTGCTATAGGGGTGCTGTAGAACATCTTGGACGGCAACAGGGTGATTTAAGGGAGATTGAGAACAGCCAGATGCAAGACTGCCTGTGGCTATCCGTCCAGGACGTGCCTTGTATCCAAAAAAATACGCATGCCAAGCTGGAGCACAGATTTCCTGTTGCTGCTGCTGATGCACACATGTGTTTGTTCTCTGACCGCGACATCAGCAACAGGAATTCTGTGCTCCGGGTTGACATGGCTATTTATTCAACTACCTACGTGCTTGTTATCCATTTCCCTCCATTTCTCCTCCTTCGCGGTCGTTTTGCAGTGGAAGAATCACTCTGACGCATATTCTCTCAACTTGAATGTGGATGCTCATGCAGTAAATACCGACTAAAATGAATATTTATGAACCAAACGGATCAGGTGGATCGGGAAATGTTCAAACTTACCGTTTCAACGCAAGTCATTCCGGTCGATAAAGCGACATGTATTCCGTTCATCTATAGCGCAGTGCTCCAGAGAGCGGAAAGCGCGCCACGCAAATGAAAATAAGCGCGCGTTCTTCTTTTTTAATGCAGATGGAGAAAAGCAGCTGTTCGCGCTCCTAACGTTAAGATTCTGCCGTGCAAATGAGGCAAAATCCACCAGCTGAGAGCCGTCTTGAAGCTTTTCAGAGTCCCTCGCACTGACAACCTCCTTCCTCCGCGTTCAGAGGCGCATCTGCAGCCTCTCGTTCGGTTGTCACATTGACATGCCGCTGTCTGCCCAGCGGTCATTAATATCGGAACAACCCCACAGTCTCCAGAGATCAACCAATAGCGGCGGGGCGGAGAGAAACTCTCGCAGCTGATTGGCTAAACAGCCGCGTCTGTCAGACAAGAACCGTTGGAGAAATAAGGAGAGGCAGAAGAAAATGGATATATGTTGGTATTAATTTCTGATTGCGTCTTATTATGGGGTTGTAGTTTTTTCCAGACATTTTGTATAGGAGTCACACTTGGACACTCCAATAAATATTTCTCAGAATTGGTTAATTTTTTTTAAGTTGATTACTTGATTTATTTTTTAAAAGTTAATTTCAAGAGGTTCTCAGTCTTGACTTACAACATCAGTGCATATTGTTATTCTATATGATGTTTGTTGTGACAATGAAAACTTAATTGAAACCGTGTAGGATAGGGTTTTCCTCTGAAATTACACTGTAATTTTTAGAGATAAAGATAATTAAAATAAATCATTCATAGAACTGCAAATATACACAAAATTGCATACAATCTTTTTGTCCAAAAAAAAATGCTTACAATTATTAATAGGCTACAATTATTTTGCTTTTTAAAATAATTGTAGCATTTTTAAACATATAAAAGATGGGAAAACTTGGGGAATCACATTGATGCTGATATACAGTGCTCTTACTTGATATTACTTAAGTAATAATTGTTGTGTTTTTATATTTTTATATCATTATATCAAGGTGTATCAACTTCACTGAAGGGCCAGAACTGCCCAACAACCAGAATTTTGGGACGAAAAAAAAAATAAAAAAAAATCAGGAAGCTGAAGGTAGGCTTTCCATGTATCCAATTCTTTTGGTTCTTGTTTCAGGGACTCTGACAGAATACGTCCTTTTTGCTGTGACCCTGTTTTTAGGGATGAATTCACTGTGAAGGTGCTTTCCTGAAACGGACCTGTCTTGTTTTACAGCCCATGCACAGGTCCTTCACAGCTCACCCTCGGGACTGCACACACCTTGAGAAAACAGGGATATAACTCATAATAAATCTCCCAATAGGATCAGACATTGGGCCATACTTTTTTTCACATCTGGCATCAGGAGACTGCTCTGCCAAATCAAAAAGTGCATGTACTATAAAAGCATAAATCTAGGTTTTGGTTGATGTCAGCAAGAACCAGGTTTTTCATCAGTCCGTGCCCCCATTTATGAAAAATTTAGAGGAATATTAGGAATTTGTGAGGCGGTTTCGTCGTGTCATTTCGCTGCATCTGTTTTCTGACAGATGAGGCCTTAGAGGGCAGTTCAGTTTATTGACTAGAGCTTCACAGTTATAAATATTTTTACAAGAAACTTAGAGAAGATGGTCTTACAGCCTCTGAAAAAGACATAGAACCTGTAAAGTTTTCTGAAGAGCCTTTAAAGGGGTCATATGATGCGATTTCAAGTTTTCCTTTCTCTTTGGAGTGTTACAAGCTGTTTGTGCATAGATAAGATCCCTGAAGTTACAAAGACTAAAGTCTCAAAACCAAAGAGATATTCTTTATAAAAGTTAAGACTCGACCACGCCCCCCTAAAACGGCTCATTCAAACACGCCCCCACATGTCTATGTCACGGTGTGGGGAGATTTGCAAAACACCGCCCAAACGTACTCGCAAAGAAAGAGGGTGTGATTTTTATTCTCGCTGTAGTGTTGTTGCTGCCGCCGGGGCCATGTCCTGGAGACGCTGTGTTTCGTTGTGAAAGCGAAACTACTTTGTTTGGGCTTCCAAAAGAGGACACAACTAGAAATCAGTGGTTAAGTTGTATTTACAACACTGTTCCAGAGCAGTTCAACCCAAATATTAGAGTGTGTGCAGCACATTTTACGGAGGACTGTTTCCTGAACCTGGGAGTAGCTGCCAGCTGCTCAAAGACTGTTTCTATAAAGTGGGGCAATTCCAACTTTACAAGGACAGTCTGGCGCTTCTGACTCACAGCCTGTAAGTATGATTTCATATTTAAAGAATTTGCCACTGACGATTCAAATGCGAGTTTTGAGCTGTGTAGAGTAACGTTAGTGCTTGTTGTTTGTCGTTTCTCCGATCACAAATGCAGACATGGTGTAAAAAGACAGTATAAGTCATTATAATCAGTAATTATTTTCCCACTGGATGCAACAAATGCCTCGTTTATAATGGGTTTTATTGTTTTTGTGTCGTCGCGCCGGGACACAGCATCACAATACGGTAAGGGGCGTAAGATTTTTTTTTTTTACCTTAAACCGCATAAACGCATTGCATTACACCAAATACACAAAATAATGTTCTTTTTAGCAATGTCATATGACCCCTTTAACAAAAGTAGTTTTAAAGCTACAAGTGTATTGATTCTGAAACCACCATTATGGCCACAGTTACTGCACAGTTATAAACATTATTAAACTGTATAAAACTGATTTTAATTTCTGATAATATATTCATGTAAACACCAGGCTATTGAACTATAAACTAGTCTTCCACCAAGTAATATTCAACAGAAGTCCTAAGAAACCATGCTTCTTCTTTTTTTTTTCTTTTTTTTTTTTTTTTTTTTTTGTTAACCACAACTTCTTGAACTCCTTTTTTGATCTCAAGTTGTTCCCTCTTATTTTTTCTGTGGTCTAGATTTGACAAAGACATATATCTGTAGCACTGCATCATGGATGAGTGAATGTTTACTTTGACCGAGGACTCACCCATGCAAGCTGAAACAGCTCCTTCAGTGAAACACTGTTTCCAAATCAGTGTCCAGAAAGGGCTATAACTTTGTCACAGAAACTGTAGTGACTTTGAATATGTGGTCAGTTTCATTGCCGGCCGATGGATGTTTGACAGATGCAGATGGTTCATCCAAAAAATGAAAATTTGCTTGGAGAAATTTAACATTACATCACTTGTTCACCAATGGATCCTCTGCAGTGCATGGGTGCCGTCAGAATGAGAGTTCAAACAGCTGATAAAACATCACAATAATCTTTTATAAGAAACAAATTCAACATTAAGATGTTTTTAACTTTAAGCCCTCACTTCTGGTCAATAATCCATAATAATTCTTCCTCCACTGAAAAAGTCCATCTTGTGTTGTCTTCTCACATCAAAATCCACCGACATGTTTGTTTAGAACTGTTTTGGACTGTTTTCGCTTGTAAACGGTGCGTAATGTGTATATTTCTCTCCTGTTTCCGGCAAGATGACTTTTTCACTGGAGAAAGCAATATTATTGTATTTTAACTAGAAACAGCAGTTTGAAGTTAAAAACATTTAAAGACATTAATGATGGACTGCAGTCACTTGTGGATTATTGTGATGTTTTTATCAGCTGTTTGAACTCTCATTCTGATGGCACCCATTCACCGCAAAGAATCCATTGGCTCTCTACCAACTTGTGACTGATCACAAGAAAATGATGCATGACCTCTGAGGACTTAAATATTTCGTGATTACAGTTATTTATATAGAAATTTTATCCTTATTACATTGTATTGCTGTTGCAGCCGTGTTATAAAATAAAAATTGGTAAAAGCAATGCCCCATTGATAGATAATAGCTGTGACATGAGCCACAGCCATAAACAGTCCCATTTCTCAATATCCACTGCATCAGCACATTGCTTTTCAGTTTGGTGGAGTTGCAGAAAAGCTGGACAAGTGACGCCCCGTAAAGTAACGTGACAGTGGCATGCCGGCAGAGACGCATGAGTTTCCTGGGAATACGCCTCTCAAACTGTAGCAGTTTTTGCGGTATAGGGCTGTCTGGGCCTGCAGTGCAGCTAACAGGCTTCCCAGGTAGGGGTTTGTTTAGTTAAGACTGATGTAGAGACATCCTGCCACCAGCCAACCACACACAACATCTCACTCTCCTCATTAGGCCTCCACACTACCATGATACTCAAGTTACTTTGCCAAGTTAAAAAATAGCTCATTTTCACTTCCAATGTACAACAGAATCAGTGACCGTGTTCTTTCTTGCTTGCTTTATTGCTTTCTTTCTTTTTTGTACTTTCTTTCTTTCAGGAGCCAGGTGCACTGCGAAATTTATTTCACCTATTAAAGGCTGCATAATTTGTAAGTAAAAGAGTGAGAAAGGGGAGATTTATTAGCCGGTGATTAGAAGCTTGTGTCAGCACACTGGCTAGCCCTGCAGTTTAGTTTATGTATCTCCAATCAGGCATTCAACGCTCTTTAAATGTCCTTGTTAAAAGCGCAAACGTCCTGAGAGGCAGCCATCATACACATCCAGCTTTCCTCTGTTAAAGTTAATATTATTAGTATTCTCGCCAGCACCTGTGTAACACCATCTCTTCAAGCTTTGCTCTGAATGCTACAAAAGTTGACTGGATAAAAGGATAGATTTCTTTTTTGTTCCATACAAAAAAGCAGAGCGAGACTGCGGTTTTACCCGCAGGACGTTCAAGGGCCTCTCTGAGGAATTCTGTTGTCTCCCCTGGTTGTTCTGACTGAGTTGACAGAGTGTCGAGGTCAACCTCGCTCATCTCAGCCGATCATGAGTTGAGGCTCCAGGAGAGAGCGGTGGCATATACTAGAGCTTCTGTGCCAGTGAAATATGACTTCGATGTTGGGAAAAGAGTGGTATACGTAAGAAAATGGGACAGAAAAGAGAATAGAGAAGATGAGGCTTCTTGTTGGAGGTGGCACCCTGGTTGTGTGGAAATGGACAAGTGTGGTGACTGATCAAGTGCATTGAGTTTCAGATCTCATTGCATACATAGACTTCAAAAGCTCAATAACAGATTCATAGCAGGCTTTGGCTGTCCATTGTTGAAAACCTTTTTTATGTGTGTGTGCATTTCTGTGCAACAGAGGCAGAATGATTTTGAAATTGAATCCTGGGATTTCCACCCAAGCCTGTAGCTAGAAATTCTAGGGCCCTTACTTCTTATTCAACCATTTGTAAGGCAGAGATACAGTGCAGCTTGATGGGACGGTGCATGTTGAATTGTGCTTTGATAAATTGCCCTGTGCAGCTTATGCACGGGCGACCTGAGTTCATATCCAATATTAAATTTTACGGAATTGAATATTACTCAGTATTTCTTCCATCGAAGTTCTCTCTTGTCAGTTCCTTTATCTCTTGATGTTTTTCATATATCTGCTCTTTGATTAGTTCCTTTATTTCTGCTTTTTACTGTTAAATCTGTCCTTTCACTTCTCTCATATTTCATCTCATTTTGTACAGTATGTATAATCTCTCTTTTCTAGCTCAATACTGGAATTAGTAAAGTATAGTAAAGTAATCTTTATTGATTAAATTATATTTAAAAAAATTAATTAAAAAAATATTTTTTATTTTAAAATTAAAATTAAAATATTTCTTTTACATATTTTGACAAAATAATTTGAAAAATCAAAAGAAATAAGGCATGTGACCATATACATAGGTATTTATTTATTTATTTATTTAATTATTTAAAAGTTTATTTAAAAAAAAAATGTCAGCAGAACCATTGTGTCTTAGTTTCGAACAAATCAGTTAAGTGATTCATTCAATGCCTCACTTACAAATAAATCTGAACAAAACAGAACAATCTGTTGTGAATGATTTAAAATAACTTGCTCATAAAAACACTTGTCACTCCCTGCTTGCATATTAGTGTAAGCTGCAGAAAAACATGAGAATTTGTCATTGAAAATTATTATTAACATGAAAATGATATTACTAGCATATTAGCTGTTTATTATTACCTATAAAGCACATATTAATGTCTTATTCTGCATGACTGCATTTTAGATCTCTTAATCTTACCCCATATCTAAACTTAACAACTACCTTACTAACTATTAATAAGCAGCAAATTAGGAGTTTATTGAGGCAAAAGTCATAGTTTATAGTTAGTTAATAGTTAGAATTGTTCCCCAAACTAAAGTGTGACCAAAACGCTTCTCACCCCCTAATTGCATATCTGCATAACCTGCAAAACGTGTGTAAATTTATTGAAAATTATGTTTAAAAAAAAAAAAAAATATATATATATATATATATATATATATTTTTTTTATTTTTTTTTTTTTTTTAAACATGCTGATTTTTATCTTCATTGTTTAGAAACCTGTCTTTCTGAAGCCATGAGTTTAGAATTCAATGCAGGGAGGACAATTGCAACTATTATGCTGTATGTTTTTAGATTCTCCAGCACGTATGTCAGTTTGCTCAATAGATACATGAAAATGGGGGCATGCATTGTGTATATGCTTTCCTGTAGCTCAAATAGTAGAGCATGGCGCTAGCAACGCCAAGGTCATGGGTTCGATTCCCAGGGAAAGCAAGAGCTGATAAAATGTAGAAACTGTAACTTGAATGCAATGTAAGTCGCTTTGGATAAAAGCGTCTGCTAAATGCATAAATGTAAATGTAATGTAAATGTATAACACTCAGGCCAGATGTTGAAGCCCTGCAGATCAATGCTCTCTCCATTCCCTTTGATGTGCTGGAAACAGCAACTTATTATATATTTTATTTTTCAATGGGAGAGAAAAACGGCTGTAAAGGCCGTTTCTGAAGTGTACAGACATGGCAACGACCTTCAGATTTGTTTATTACACTTCAGCACCGATTGTGCTGGAAAAATGCCACTCAGACTGTCCATTTATGCTAAAAATCGTTCAAGCTTACTAAAAAGAAGAAGAAGAGGAGTAAGAAAAACAATAATATGGAACGTGTGGGAACAACTCAAAGTTTTTTGCATGACTGCCATTGTGAAGTGAAAATCTTTATGACGTTGGAACTATAAGAACAAACGAATACAGAAATGTGGCTGCATTGTGCCGGCATCTGAAATCTCCCTTGTTACTCTTTTGTTTCATTATATTCCTTTGTGCCACCACAGTGAATGACTGGTGCTGATTATGCAAATGAGCCAGAGGAAAGAAGCATGGGTAATTATCACAGTTGTGGATAGTCTTTGGGGAAAAAAATGCTCCCTCTGCCATAGAGACACACTATAAGAAAAAAAAAAATGCTCACAGCTTTGCAACAGTAACAGCTTTAGAGTAGCTATTGGAAGATGTATGTGGTCTTTTAATGTACTGTATTGTAATTGTAATGTACTGTATATAATTATTGTTATTACTATTATTACTATTTATAAATGAATAATTATTATCGTTATTTAGGTTAATTCAATAATCAGTTAATTTATTTAGGTTAATGCAATAGTTCAATTAATAATTTAATTATTATTATTACTACTACTACTACTACTACTAATAATAATAATAATATTAAACAGTTGTTCAATGTAAGTCCTGCCTGTGCAAATTTTCATGTGCATTAGTTGGACCAAAAAATAATGTTTTTAATTTTGTGATGCTCTTGTTGTTATATTTTATTCCTAATTTGAAATTTGTTAGTTAAATGAAACATTGCCAGTTTGTATTTTTCTTTCTCCACCCAGATAGTTTGAGGCTGTAATAGCATCGCTGGAAATAACAGCTGAGTGAACTGACTCACCTTCAAAGGATGTAAAATATTACAGGTATCTAAAAATCGCAGCACTTTAATGTCAATAAAACAACACATTGCTAAGGTATTTTACAAAGCAAGTTTAGTGCCTCAGCTGAAACTTTGATATCTAGTCTGGGTGCTGACAGATTGACCTATATCATTATCTGTGTCACTGGAGGATGTCTGTTTATGGAGGAAAGCCTCTCTCACACTGTGATAGTAGTGTTAGAACAAACCAACCTGAAAATGTAGAAACAGAGGGCCAAACCGCTGTGACTGGGTTAACAGAGGGCCAGAACAGGTCTCCCTTTCCATTTGGAAAATGTAGTGCCTCAGTCTGTAAGTCAGTTTATCTCCTGGTCCTACTGTGTGCAAACTACCGTAATGCGGGTCAATAGGCGGAGAATCTACTCTGGTGCTAAATTGGAACCTCTTGAAATTGGCTTCTGCCCCCTGTATTTAGCCCTGACTCTACTGTAGTGCAAACGCTGCACAACCAACCGAACATTGGCTGTCGGAAATTGAATGTTTTTTTTTTTTTTTTTTGCAGAGTAAAGTTTGGTTTAAAAATATCTCCCATTGTTCGTGGAAAACAATAGCCGCAGATTTGCGCCGGGTGACAAGAGACGACGGTCCAGGGCTTTCCGAAAAGCACACATGCGGGTCTCTGCGGAGAACATGCTCACATAAATCATGTCCTGAAAAGCAGCTCCCTCAGGAAAATAAAAGTGCATTTGTCGGGGCAGTCAGCAGAGTTCATAGCTCACGGGCAGGCAGCCAGAGTCTTGTGCTGCAGCTCTTGCGTCTGATCGCATATCAAATGGGATTATGACATTATGTGCGTTCCTCAGCCCTGCATTTTTAATTGAATTACATGCTCCTCTTAATGCAGTAATCTCCTAAAGATCCACAGCATAATGTTCAAATCAATGATAATAAAATTTCTTTTTGTGAGTCTTGCAGGAGCGACTCGAGATCTCAGACGTCAGATTGCGCCAGAGACGCCGATGCTTGCATAACGCCATGTGTGAGATGACACCCACGCTTGGGCGAAACACGTTCCAGAGATTGATCTGAATCATTGGGGCTGTTAAAACGGTGATCCTCCCGCGTCTGTCCGTGTGACACCGTGGTGACTGGTTTTCAGAGAGGGGCCCGCGCCGTAGGGAACCTTTTACACGCTGACAGCCAAATAAAAGGCTGGCCGAGGCTCTTTGCCCATTAACGTCATCCCTGAAAGCAGATTGTGTTGCCACGCAATTATACCGCGCTGATTCTCAAACAGCGGGTTTAGTTATCATTAATCCATCAGCTCAGAGATGGAGCCCGGCTGGACAGGCACATTTAGGCCAGCCACAGTGTTGGGAATCGACTTTCTTTTGGCTGCACGGGCTATTATTTATGTGCATTTTTCATTTATTTGTACTGAATTTGCATTTTTGCGCACACATGTTAATTTTGCTTTTTATTGTGTGAGGAGAGAAGGATGCGTGAGATACAATTTACGCTGAATACCAAATTATGTTAAAAAGGACATTGCAGAGGGCTCAATCTCAGTGCAGTTTTTACACAGTAGAGGAGACCGGGGCAAGTTGTCACAGGGTGCGTGAGGTAAATTAAACAAATGTCGTGTTCGTTCATACACACACCTCAGTGGTAATTTTTGTGAATTCTATGCAAACTAAATTCCAATATTATGATATTTCATATAAGTGTCATTTTTGTAGTAGTAAATGTCACATGGGGGCAGTTGTCACGTGTTTTATGTTGGCCAGAATAATGGTTTGATATTTTTATATTTGCTTTTTACCATTTTGTACGTCAATTGTTTTTCCTGTTTGAAATAAAAAAAAAAAAAAAAAACAAAAAAAAAAAAAAAAAAAAAAAAAAAAAAAAAAAAAACTTTAAATAGACTGTAATTGGATATTTATGTTAGAGAAGCAGACTCAGACAGATGTTAGAATACAACAGGTGAGTTTTATTGAAATCGGTGGAGTCAGCGAGTAGCTGATGGAGGTGAGTAATAAGTTCTATGAACAGGCACAGTAGTATGATGAGGGTGATAATGGAAGTTCTCTTGCTCTCACAGGAACTCGTGGATACGGGGAACGGAGCACACACACACAAACACCTCACAATCCTGGACGATGGAGACACACTCAAGGAGATCCTGGGAAACAGACGATGGAGTAGGGCTGGAAGGAACACGCTGGAGATGAGACAGAAGGTAAGTAGGATATCAAGGTAAGTAAACGGGTAACTAGCTGTAGTAGCATCAGTCCACTTCGAATGAAACGAGATTGGACATTGAACTGGTGTGAGGTGTGTGCTTTTATATGCTTGCTGATGAGGGTGCTGATGATGTGCAGGTGCCTGCAATTAATACTCCATTGATGGAGTGCGGTGTGATTGGGAGGTGAATGAGCCTGGCTGATCCGTGACAGTACCCCTTCCTCCACGGCCCGCTCCTGAGGGCCGAGGACCCCGATGTCGTGGTGGTCTACCTCTTCCTCGGGGGGCAGGTCGGTCAGGATGGGTTGAATGGAACTCCTCCAGAAGTGTTGGGTCCAGGATGTCGTTTCTGGGAACCCAAGACCGTTATTCCGGGCCATGTCCTTCCCAGTCCAGTAGATATTCCAGCTGACCACCACGACGCCGGGAGTCCAAGATCTCGTTGACCTTGTAGATGGCGCTGTCCTCCAGAATCAAAGGAAGAGGGGGTTCCTCTGTCGGGCCAGGCTCTGTGGAAGTAGAAACAGGAGAGTGGTAAGGTTTGAGTAATGAAACATGGAAAGAAGGATGAATTCTGTACTGAGGAGGGAGTTGCAACTGGTAGGTGACTGGGTTGATCTGTTTGGTGATGGTGAAGGGGCCAACGTATCTGGGACTTAACTTCTTGCAGGGCAGGCGCATTCGGATGTCCCTTGTTGACAGCCAGACCTTCTGTCCAGGTTGGTAAGTAGGAGCGTCGGATCTTCGAAGGTCTGCTGTCATTTTGCGCCTGCATACTGCCCGCTGTAGTTGATGAGCGGCGTCCCAGACTTTCTCGCTCTCTCGGAACCAGTAGTCGACGGATGGGACATCGGATGGTTCTCCGGAACAGGGGAATATAGGAGGCTGGTAACCGAGTACGCAATGGAAGGGAGTGAGTCCAGTGGAGGGCTGGCGAAGAGAGAGTTCTGCGCGTACTCGGCCAAGGCTAGGAACTGGTTCCAAGAGTTCTGGTGACCATAGCAGAAGGTTCGGAGGAAGCACCCAACTTCCTGGATCTTCCTCTCCATCTGCCCGTTCGACTGGGGGTGGTATCCTGACAAAAGGCTCACAGTCACACCTTGGAGAGTGAAAAAGGCCTTCCATACCTTGGAGATAAACTGCGGTCCCCGATCAGAGACAATGTCTTCGGGGGTCCCATAGTAACGGAAGATATTATTAAACATTAGCATAGCCGTCTCCATGGCTGTGGGTAGACCCTTGAGGGGTAACAGTCGACAGGATTTGGAGAATCGATCAATGATGACGAGGATGCAGGTCAGAGGCCGGTAGATCAGTGATGAAATCTACTCCTAGGTGTGACCAGGGTCGGTTGGGAACGGGCAGGAGTTTGCCTGATGGTAAATGGCGTGGGCTCTTGGAAACGGCACATTCCGAGCAGCCTTGCACGAACCTTCTCACATCCCTGGCCATATTGGGCCACCAGAAGCGATCCTTCAGCAGTGAGAGAATGCTGTTGGCCCCGGTGTGGCCAGTGCCCAGAGATGTGTGCACAGAGTGAATGAGTGGAGTGCGTCATGCTCTGGTGATGTATTGCAAACCAGGTGGGCAGCCCGGCGGAGTAGGTGTGGAGACATTGGAGGAGGTGTCAGACTCGGGATTCCACTGGATGGGGCTGACGATAATTTCCTTTGGAATGATGGTTTCTGGTTCCTCACAGACCTCTTCTGGGGATTGGAGATGGGAGAGAGCATCCGCTCTTACATTCTTGGGACCTGGACGATTGGAGATCGTAAAATTGAAGCGGGTGAAAAACAGCGCCCACCGGGCCTGTCGGGGATTAAGTCTTTTAGCATCACACAGATATTGTAGGTTCTTGTGGTCTGTGAGGACAATGAATGGATGTTGCCCACCCTCCAACCAATGCCTCCACTCCTCTAAAGCCAGTTTGATGGCTAGAAGTTCCCTGTTGCTGATGTCGTAGTTCATCTCCGCCGGGCTGAGTTTGCGTGAGAAGAAGGCGCATGGATGGAGTTTGGCTGGAGTCCCCTGCTGCGGAGATAAGACCGCTCCTACCCCTGAGGTAGAAGCGTCTACTTCTACTAGGAAGGGCTTCCCCGGATCGGGATGGATGAGGAGCGGGAGCGTTGGTGAAGGCTTCATTGAGAGTTTCGAAAGCTTCAGTGGCAGCAGGTGTCCAGGACAGAGACTTGGGCTTGTTCTTCAGGAGGCTGGTGAGTGGGCTGGTGATGATGCTGTAGTCATGTATGAATCATCTGTAAAAGTTTGAGAATCCTAAAAAGCGTTGGAGTTCCTTGATGGTGGAAGGAACTGCTGTGAGGTGTGTGCTTTTATATGCTGGCTGATGGGGCTGCTGATGATGTGCAGGTGCGTGCAGTTAATACTCAGGTGATGGAGTGCGTTGTGATTGGGAGGTGAATGGCTGATCCATGACATTTTAGTGGAAGGTTCCAGTTGTGACAATTTTTGCTATTGGAACAAAAGACAATGCGTGTTAAATGAACTGTATTTTTTATTATTTATTTATTCATTTATTTATTTCCTGGGTAAAATCATTGGGCACGTGCAATGGATTTTTATAACCAAGACTTTTAGGTGTATGCCTGTAAACATGGACTTTTAAAGATAAACCTACCAGTAGTGAAAAGTGTGACAACCAGCCTATACATTAAATGCATTTAGAAGTTGCCATTTAGATCATAAACAGCAAATATAATCTCTTATTTTGATTCAAATGAAGTCTATTTCCTATTTGAGTTTGGCATATTGAGTGAGTAAATTGTTTTCAGTTTTACATTTGCAAGTCATTTCAAAGCTGATTGGCATCATTTCTTGTCCTCTTGTGAATCATTGGTAAATAACCTACAGAATAATATGGAATCTATTTCCAATCATCAATGCAGACTCCAGCGAGCTGAATCACTGTCTGCCACCTCCATGAGCAGCTGTCCACAGTAATGGAAACTTATCAGTGACTGGTTGGAGATGATTTTCGCAGACACCAACTTCATTGACAGCCACTCAAGCATCAAGAAAACAGCAGTCATCATGTGACACCCGCAGAAAACAACTTAACGCTCACAGCTGGTACTGATGTTAATGTGACGTCAACTACTGTAAGTCAACTAACAAGTTGACATTAAGGGCAAGATTTACCAACAGCTTGTGCCAGGGAAAACCGTCTTTTGGCGTTAAAATAGTACTGTCAGGATATACTAAAGACGTGCAGTGTGGACACAGTGACCTTATTGAATATGCATTTGTAGGAGTTTCCCTTTCAGACGCAAAATTTCTGGGAGGAGAGTATTAAAATGAATCACGCAACGCGATGTACTAACATTTGCGCTCATCAAATTACTGGTATTTGCGCCATTATTTAATACCCAAAAAAAGCATGTCTTAAAGCAGGTGCTAATTTGCGCTGTTCTTGGTAGATTGCGCTGGTCATTATGGAAATGATCTGGCTGCGTCTGTGTTCTTTAATGTGTGCATTGTCAGTAAACCACACACAGAATTTTCCCCTCCCATCAGCGCTTTTATGGAATTGTGCACTAATGCTAATTTGCCCTGTTTAGTAAATCTTTTCCTAAATGTACTAAAATCCGTAGCACGCAAATATTGAGTAAAACATAACACAAATAACATGAGTTTTGAAACAGCTGAAGAGTTAAAGTCGAGTTAAAAGCATTTTCAAACCATTTTACTTCCGTAATGTGACATTTCAGAGTTTTTATTTTTTTTTTGTTATTGGAAAAATGTGCACCAATACTTCATTCACAATAAGACTAGACATCTTTATTAAGGAAAGTGGGGAAAATTTTACTTGCATGCTGTCTTTAAGCCACCTTCTGTGCAGTTTATGAAAAATTATGAAACTCTGGTATTAAGAAAACATAAAAAGAGCATTTCCAGTGGGGGATTTTCTCTCTGTGGACTTTTATCAGCCCACTTTTAGTGTGATTGTGCCCCATTATTGTGTTTTTCTTAAATCAATAAGTGACAGGAACGATTTTTAGCATAGAAACAAAAAAAAAGCTGCTCTGCAACTAAAGATGAATACAAAATATGTGGCAAGTTTTGCCATTTAATTAAATCGGCCCTTAACAAGTTCCTTAACTTCCATTAAAACAGTTTTTCAGTCTAGGGAGAACAATGTGGGAATCTGTGGGAAACAGTGATGGCAAAACGTGCTCTTTTCATCCGGTCTGACTGTACAAATGGACCTCATTGTCTACACATTTACGCCAGCCATAGTGTTGGGAATCGACTTTCTTTTGGCTGCACGGGCTATTATTTATGTGCATTTTTCATTTATTTGTACTGAATTTGCATTTTTGCGCACACATGTTATTTTCGCTTTTTATTGTGTGAGGAGAGAAGGATGCGTGAGATACAATTTACGCTGAATACCAAATTATGTTAAAAAAGGACATTGCAGAGGGCTCAATATCAGTGCAGTTTTTACACAGTAGAGGAGACCGAGGCAAGTTGTCACAGGGTGTGTGAGCTAAATTAAACAAATGTCATGTTCGTTTCATATACCTCAGTGGTAATTTTTGTGAATTCTATGCAAACTAAATTCCAATATTATGATATTTCATATCAGTGTCATGTTTTGTAGTAGTAAATGTCACATAGGGGCAGGTTGTCACGTGTTTTATGTTGGCCAGAATAATGATTTAATATTTTTATATTTGCTTTTTACCATTTTGTACTTCATAATTGTTTTTCTGTTTGAAATAATCTAAAAAAAAAAAAAAAAAAAAATTAAAAGAAAAACTCATTAAATAGACTGTAATTGGATGTTTAGTGGCAGGTTCCAGTTGTGACGATTTTTGCTATTGGGACAAAAGACAATGCGTGTTAAATGAACTGTATTTTTTATTATTTGTTTATTTATTTCCTGGATAATATCATTGGACATGTGCAATGGATTTTTATAACCAAGACTTTTAGGTGTATGCCTGTAAACATGGACTTTTAAAGATAAACCTACCAGTAGTAAAAAGTGTGACAACCAGCCTATACATTAAATGCATCTAGAAGTTGCCATTTAGTTCATAAATAACAAATATAAACTCTTATTTTCATTCAAATGAAGTCTATTTCCTATTTGAGTTTGGCAAATTGAGTGAGTAAATTGTTTTCAGTTTTACATTTGCAAGTCATTTCAAAGTTGATTGGCATCATTTCTTGTACTCTTGTGAATCATTGGTAAATAACCTACAGAATAATATGGAATCTATTTCCAATCATCAATGCAGACTCCAGCGAGCCGAATCACTGTCTGCCACCTCCATGAGCAGCAGTAATGGAAACTTATCAGTGACTGGTTGGAGATGATTTTCGCAGACACCAACTTCATTGACAGCCACTCAAGCGTCAAGAAACAGTAGTCATCATGTGACACCCGCAGAAAACAACTTAACGCTCACAGCTGGTACTGATGTTAACGTGACGTCAACTACTGTAAGTCAACTAACAAGTTGACATTAAGGGCAAGATTTACCAACAGCTTGTGCCAGGGAAAACCGTCTTTTGGCGTTAAAATAGTACTGTCAGGATATACTAAAGACGTGCAGTGTGGACACAGTGACCTTATTGAATATGCATTTGTAGGAGTTTCCCTTTCAGATGCAAAATTTCTGGGAGAAGAGTATTAAAATGAATCACGCAACGCGATGTACTAACATTTGCACTCGTCAAATTACTGGTATTTGCGCCATTATTTAACACCCAAAAAAAGCTTAAAGCAGGTGGTAATTTGCGCTGTTCTTGGTAGATTGCACTGGTCATTATGGAAATGATCTGGCTGCGTCTGTGTTCTTTAATGTGTGCATTGTCAGTAAACCACACACAGAATTTTCCCCTCCCATCAGCGCTTTTATGGAATTGTGCACTAACGCTAATTTGCCCTGTTTAATAAATCTTTTCCTAAATGTATTAACATCCATAGCACGCAAATATTGAGTAAAATAACACAAATAACATGAGTTTTGAAACAGCCAAAGAGTTAAAGTCGAGTTAAAAGCATTTTCAAACCATTTTACTTCTGTAATGAGATTTCAGAGTTTTTTTGTTGTTGTTGTTGTTGTTGTTATTGTTGTTGTTTTTTTGCCGTTGGAAAAATGTGCACCAATACTTCATTCACAATAGGACTAGACATCTTTATTAAGGAAAGTATGGTAAATTTTAATTGCATGCTGTCTTTAAGCCACCTTCTGTGCAGTTTATGAAAAATTATGAAACTCTGGTATTAAGAAAACATAAAAAGAGCAATTCCAGTGGGGGATTTTCTCTCTGTGGACTTTTATCAGCCCACTTTTAGTGTGATTGTGCCCCATTATTGTGTTTTTCTTGAATCAATAAAGTGACAGGAACGATTTTTAGCATAGAAACAAAAAAAGCTGCTCTGCAACTAAAGATGAATACAAAATATGTGGCAAGTTTTGCCATTTAATTAAATCGGCCCTTAACAAGTTCCTTAACTTCCATTAAAACAGTTTTTCAGTCTAGGGAGAACAATGTGGGAATCTGTGGGAAACAGTGACGGCGGAACGTGCTCTTTTCATCTGGTCTGACTGTACAAATGGACCTCATTGTCTACGGAGAAATTCGATTTTCTGCCATACGCCAGCTCTACATAAACTCCTCTCTGGGGTCTGATGCCACCATGCTCAGGCTTATCAACAGCGCTCAGGGTGTGAGATTGAGTTCTGGTGCATATTAAACCATGGGGAGACCAGGGACGAGAATCAGAAATACAGCATAATCCCTCTAGAGATCCTCCTCTCGCTCACCACCCATCTGCCTTCATCTGGTACCGACTCAATCCTCAGTCAGAAAAAAACCCCTAAAAACTCATCCTGATGAGCGCTGTCTTTTGAGTGTGTAATTTGCTCCTTTATCTTCTGTTCAGAGCCAAGTCATTATTATCGTTCCTAGCAAAGCTCAAGCATGGTAGGAGAAGCCGTCCTTCGTGGATCCCTAAAGAGGCTGGATAAAGGAGCTTCGCTATCGGCTCTTCAAAGTGAGATGGCTAAAACCGCACTTGAGCTCAATCCACCTCCCTGCTGCGCTCCTGCTAAGCTGTTGCTAGGCATGTTGGAGAAAAAGTGCTACCTTCATATGCTCATAGTGCCGTTATCAAAGAGGAGATTGTGCTCGAAATCATACAATCATACTACTCTTACTATTTTTGCAGTACATACTCAGGGCTATTGCTAAATGATTACTTTTAGGGTTCCCACACCTCCAAAATCTCAGTTTATCCACTAAGTGCTGTATATGACAAAGCATGCTGCCATCAATAATGCACTGTGCATGACCTGATCTTTTGTTTAGTATCAGCCAACTTTTTTTGAATCATTTGATCAGATTGCCCAAAATTAAGATATTTTAGCATATATTACTATATTATATTATATTACACAGCAAAAAATGTTCTATTTTTGTCTTGTTTTCCAGTACAAATATTTAAACTTTCTTAAATCAAGATCAATTTACTGTACAAGCAAAATAACTTCAAATATTAAGTCTTGTTTTCTGAGAAATGCATTAAAATTAAGTGAGCTTTGCTTGAAAGAAAAATAGAAGAAAAAATATCTGCCAGCGGGGAAAAAAAAAATAAACTTGTTTTACCTTTGAATTAAGTTTTATTCTCTGACACCATTTGGCTGATATTTGTCCTTGTAATATATTAAGTAATTTTTCTTCTTAAGTAAATGTATCTTGATTTAAGAATGGTTAGATATTTGCACTGGAAAACAGCATAAAGAAAAAAGTGTATATTATATTATATTATATGCAAAAAATATATTATATTATATTATATTATATTATATTATATTATATTTAAAAAAAAAATCTTCTGGTGGCCTGATCAAATAATATGAGTCAAGGAATGTTAAAAATTAAGGCATGTTAAAAATCATTGATGACAGAGTCTAGTTAAGCACATTGCATTGTGGGATAAAGTGTGCTTGAGCTAAACAGTATTATTAGAGCTAAACACAACCGTGCACAATGGGTAATGAACAGGGAGAATACAGGTAAAGTGGGACCATTTGCCATTGCTACTGCTGTTAAAAAAAAAAAAAAGAAAATTTAAACAGATTCTAAAAAACTTCTCAAACAATATGATTTTCAGTCCACAGTCTATAAATTTGTACTTCACTATACAGATGAAAAACAAAATAAATGTTAAAAGCAGAAAACAAGTTTTCCTCTTTTCCTGTATTTACATTTTGTTTGTGACACTCAGATGTATACAGTCATGGCCAAAAATATCAGCACCCTTGGTAAATATTATCAAAGAAGGCTGTGAAAATTAATCTGCATTGTTAATCCTTTTGATCTTTTATTTAAAAAATTCACAAAAATCTAACCTTTCATTGGATAATACGAATTTAAAATGGGGGGAAATATCATTATGAAATAAATGTGTTTCTCTAATACACATTGGCCACAATTAACGGCACCCTTTTATTCAATACTTTTTGAAACCTCCATTTGCCAGTTTTAACAGCTCTAAATGTTCTCCTATAATGCCTGATGAGGTTAGAGAACACCTGACAAGAGATCAGAGACCATTCCTTCATCCAGAATCACTCCAGACCCTTTAGATTCCCAGCTCCATGTTGGTGCTTCTTCTCTTCAGTTCACCCACACACTCATTTTCTACAGGGTTCAGGTCAGAGGACTTGAATGGCCATAGCAGAAGCTTGGTTTTGTGCTCAGTGACCCATTTTTGTGTTGTTTTTGAGGCTTGTGTTTGGATTATTGTACGGTTGGAAGATCCAAACATGGCCCATTATAGATTTCAGTCACTTATTGATTTTTTTTTATCTGTTGGTATTTGATAGAATCCATGATGCCATGTGTCTAAACAAGATGTCCAGGACCTCCAGCAGAAATATAGGCCCACAACATCAAAAATACAGCAGTATATTTCATTGTAGACATGGGGTACTTTTTATCTCTGTCTTCACCAAACTCATCTTGAGTATTTGGTGCTAAAAAGCTCATTTTTTAGTTTCATCTGACCATAGAAGCCAGTCCCATTTGAAGTTCCAGTCGTGTCTGATAACTGAACATGCTGGAGTTTGTTTTTGGATGAGCTAGGAGAATTTTTCTTGAAACCCTCCCAAACAACATGTGGCGATGTAGGTGTTGTTTGACAATTTTTTTTAAGGTTTTCTGACCCCGATAACTCAACTATCTCAACTATTTTCTGCAATTCTCCAGCTGTGGTCCTTGGAGAGTCTTTAGCCACTCAAACTCTCCTTCTCAGCGTGCATTAGGACAATATAGACACACGTCCTCTTCCAGGCAGTTTCATAACATTTTATGTTGATTGGAAATTCTTAATTATTGCCCTGATGGTGGAAATGGGAATTTTCACTGCTCTAGCTCTTTTCTTAAAGCCACTTCACTAATTTGTGAAGCTCAGTTATCTTTTGCTGCACATCAGAAATATATTCTTTGGTTTTTCTCATTGTGATGGATGATTAAGGGAATTTGGGCTTTGTTTTCCCTCCTATTTATATTTCTGTGAAACAGGAAGCCATGGCTGGATAATTTCATGTTCATAATCACCCTGGAGTGCTCAAAATTGTGAATATGAGAAAAACATTTATTTCATAATGATATTTCCCCCCATTTTAAATTCTTATTATCCAATGAAAGGTTAGATTTTTGTGAATTTTTTAAATAAAAAATCAAAAGGATTAACAATGCAGATTAATTTTCACAGCCTTCTTTGACCATATTTACCAAGGGTGCCGATATTTTTGGCCATGACTGTATATAGATCATTGCTATCTGTCCAGCATTACTTCACCATGGCTTGTCTGTCTTGTATCAGCATGGTAGAAAGATAAATTTGTCCACATAGACTGTTTCCTTCCTACAGAGAAGAAACACATTGTGGTTACATAGTTCGACAGCCACAGCGTAAGATGCTCTACACAGAGACAGCATGAAGTAATGCCTCATTTACCGCGACCCAAGAAAGTCACATGATATGTATCAGCTGTGATATACAACAAGAGAGTGTGTTGGAGATATGCACATGTGCTGTCATGTGTGAATGAGACAGCATGAGATTATTTTTTAATAAGCCGATGATGATGATGCAGTGGAATCCCGTAAGGCTTTACTTCATTTCACAGACAAAACATCATTGTAAATAAGACTTTTTCAGGCAGAAGTTTAACGTGGGTGTGTCAGAACAGACAGCCGTGAGGTTGGAGATGGAGATTGAGTGTTGCACTGGAGGGAGAGAAGCCCAGCACGCAATGAAACACAGAGCGTAGCACATTAAGTCATGCTGATGAGACGCCGTTGGGTTGCTTGTGGATTTGAGGTCGGCAGCAGGGCCTCCACATTTACCCATGTTCCCTTGGTGATGAGCATAGCTGGAGATGTGTGATTGTCATGGTTGGGCAAAATTCTAAATTTAACAATTGGCTTTCTTTGAACTGATGAGCTAAAATTTAAATTTAAATTCACCAATTGGAATTTGAATTATTCAAAAAAGTGTTCTTATGTATTCACTCGCCATCTATTTTATTAGATTCAACAGTTCAACTGCTCTTAATGCAAATATCTAATCAGCCAATCACAAAACAGGAACTCAATGCATTTAGGCATGTCTAGACGATCTGCTAAAGTCCAAACCGAGTATCAGAATACGGAAGAAAAGTGATTTAAGTGATTTTGAACATGGCAAAGTTGCTGGTGCCAGATGGGCTAGTTTGAGTATTTCAGAAAGTGCTGATCTTCTGGGATTTCAATGGGCAACCATCTCTAGGATTTACAGAGAATGGTCCAAAAAAGAAAAAATATCCAGCGAGCGGCAGTTCTGTGGGCGAAAATGCCTTGTTGATGCCAGAGGTCAAATGAGAATGGCCAGACTGGCTCAAGCTGATAGAAACGCAACAGTAACTCAAATAACCACCTGTACAACTGAGGTATGCAGAACTCTCTGAACGCACAATACATTGAACTTTGAAGCAGATGAGCTACAGCAGCAGAAGACCACATCGGGTGCCACTCAATTCACACTGGCTCACCAAAATTGGACAATAGAAGATTGGAAAAAGCTCACTTGGTCCGATGAGTCTCGATTTTTGCTGCGACATTCGGATAGTAAGGTCAGAATTTGGTGTAAACAACATGAAAGCATGGATCCATCCTACCTTGTATCAATGGTTCAAGCTGGTGGTGGTGGTGTAATGGCATGGGGCATTAGCTCCCAATCCTGGTTCTGGAGAACTCCCAACACTGCTAATTTTAGAGACCTCCCTAATCAAACACACGTGATTCAACTCATCAGATCATTAGTAAAGACTGCAAGACATTAAATGTGTGTGTCAGATAAGCGATACATCAAAAACATGCAGTGTTAGAGTTTCTCCAGGACTAAGATTGGAAACCATTGGTGTTGAGGGTACCTTAATACTAATACCTTAACACCACAGCCTACCTGAGTATTGTTGCTGACCATGTCCTTCCTTTTATGACCACAGTTTACCCAGCTGGTAATGGCTTTTTCCAGCAGGATAACGCACCATGTTGCAAAGCTCAAACCATCTCAGACTGGTTTCTTGAACATGACAATGAATTACTAAACTCAAATGGCCTCCACAGTCACCAGATCTCAATCCAATAGAGCTTCTTTGAGATGTGGTGGAATGGAATATTTGCATTATGGATGTGCAGCCCACAAATTTTCACTCAGTGAAAAATACATCATGGAGCAAAGAGGACATTGACAACGCACCGACAGACAAGACAAAGCAGGTTACTTTTGGTAAGAAACAAAGTCTCAGCTTTCAAATGTTGTCATTTTTTTAAGAAATTCAAACAATAAATACTGTTTAGTGGCTCTCAGTTCAAGCGCCATGTGAACCGATCATCTCTTCCTCTTTACTAATTATAACATGAAATAAACATGAATGAATATCAGAAGGTATCTTGTTTCAACAGCAGAAAGACGTCAATACACACAATTTTTCAATTTCAAGTCCACTGAAGTTAATCTACTCTCATGTCTGGTTTGTTTGTCAGATAAAATGGCAGATTTGGCGTTATGATTGGTCAGATCGCCTGTCAATTAATTTCCCACAAAGGGTCAATTGCATGATGCTGTCATGGACTAAAATCTCAGAGGAATGTTCCATGTGATCAAAGTAATGATGAATTAAGGCCATTCTGAAGGCAAAAGGGGGTCCAATCTGGTACTCGCAAGCTGTACCTAATATACTGTATATATATATATATATATATATATACACACACACACACACACACACACACAGTATGTATGTATATACATACTGTAAAACATATTCAGACATATTCAAACATATACAGTATATACTGCACAACACTTGTAATTGCAAGGGTTCACAAGTGCACAGAAAACTGGCAACCTTAACAGATGCTGATAAAGAAAGAAATGTGATCAAAATGCACTTGTATTGATCTAAAATTTAAAACGCCTTTGCCAAAGTATATGATTATCAAGAAATGTAATCATTTCGCATTATAGGCCAATTACTCGAGCTATTCTCATTTTGAGAGTGTGGCACAAGACATCACCTCTGATGTTCCTCTGATGTTTACCGCAGCTGCGCCACTAATATGGCGTGCAAATTTTCAAATGAACTCGAGTACAGTGGCCATCTGGCCCAGATTCACGCTGGGATACTTATCCTGTCAGGAATGAAGAAAGAAAATTGTTGTTTTCAGATGGGATGATAATTCAGTCTGTTTTTCTTTTCCTTCGTTCCCAATCGCCACATCCACGAATCGAGCTTTTGTCCAATCTGCGGCACACAAAGTCATCCCAGAGGCACGCACGGCCCACAAAAACATGTTCTCTTTGAAATGTCATTGCATTTTAACAGCTAAATAACAGTGCTGTTGCAATAGCATGTTATTGCTGTTCTGCTAGTGGGATATTTTTATATAATATGTTGCATTACAATAGCTAATGGTTTTGTTTATAGCCGTACGTTGCATGGTCTCCACAGTGTAGAAAGAATAGACCCCCCGGATACACGCAGGAAGTAGTCATAGCAGTAATTATGTTCGGACTGAACGTGAATTACATTTCTGCATAGCTCACATCCACAACACACTGACTATTAACAGTCAATGAAAACGCACATATGCATAAACAGAACAACCAGTTCCACTAATAGAAAGCCACCCGGGAGATGTTTCTGCAATATTGCTTTCTTCTGTGTTGTTTTCGTGCATTGTTTTACTGAAGCCTGAAATATTCAGTTCATTTGTCTCGCTGGCCCTCTAAATGAAGATTAATGTCATGCTGGGCATCTAATGAGCATCATAACGCCGTTCCCATACTGCTGCAGTGACACAACGTTAAAATGCACAATTATTGGCTTCGCTTTCAGCAATTAAGCCCTGAACTTAACATTTCAACAGATAAATTAGTAATTATAAAGGGATGGAGCTCAATTATATACACATAATCAATATTAATGTATGCTTTTGAGAGAACACAGACTATGTGAAATATTGAAGATGTCAGTTGTTTTTCTGCCTCGTTTTACATCTCTTCCTTTTGGATATTGACAATTTATGAAGACTAACCATTCCACTTTAAAGTAAGCATCACTTTTCATTTTTGACTAAAACAGGCACTTGAATATAACATTTTATCACAAATGTAATTTTTTTTTTTTTTTCATAATATCTTGGGGATTTTTAGTTCTCAGTCTCACAAAGCTCAGATTGTTTAAAAAGCACATCTATCTATATATAGGGTGGAGTTTCTAAATTTGCAGAGAAAGGACCGTCTGAAGCACAAGTTTTGCATTGGTCTGGGTTTCATGCCAAATCGCAGATCTGATAGCAAGTGCCAGTGGTTGGCACACAGCTTGATTTGAGTTGCTTTAAGCACATTAAGCACACTTTGTTGCTTATGTTACTCTTGGAGATGCAGTACATTTTCATGTTCCCATCATATCTGTCTGAAAATATTAAACAAGATATGAAACTTTATATAGAAAAGACTGAAATTAGTTTTTGGGGTACCACTTACAAAGTTAACTACATTAGCTAACATGAACTAACAATGAAAAATGCTTCTAAGGATTTATTAATCTTAGTTAATGTTAGTTTCAACCTTTACTAATCCATTATTAAAATCAAATGTATTTCTTAATATTATTTAATGAACCTGAGTTAAAAATGAACAGTTGTATTTTTATTAACTAACATTAATAAATACTGTAAAAAATTTATTTCTCATTGTTAGTTATTTTAGTTAATGCATTAACTAAAGTTAAGTAATGGGACCTTATTGTAAAGTGTTTCTCTTTTCAATACAATTGGCATTAATGCTACTAATGCATTAACCAACCACACTTCAATGCATTTGGGATGCAATGCAGTGTTTAATTCTGTAATGTTCATTAATAAAAAATAGTGTCCCTTGTTAATTCATGGTAATTCACTATTAAAATATTAAGTTAAACAATTTAAATTAAAACAAATAGAAGCTTTTTGTAAAGTGTTCCCCAGTTGTATTTTGTCACAATATTAATTGAACATAGGAGTAGATAGATAGATAGATAGATAGATAGATAGATAGATAGATAGATAGATAGATAGATAGATAGTAAAGCTTTTAAGACATGTGGCCTATGATGACTTTAACTTATAAATGTTGACTTGTGTAGTAGTGAAGCAGTGATATTGTTAACTAAAATTATTAAAAACTACTAAAAATAATTTTCGTTAATTGAAATAAAATAAAATATTAGGGAAAAACATTATCTTGGTATATAACTGAAATAAAAAAATCTTCTGAAAACTAAAACTGCAAAGTAGTTGTCACGAATCCAGTCCGTGGCCTTCCGCCAGATTACCACCAGAGGTCGCTATTCCATTATATTGACTCTCACACTACACAGACTGTTACACATCACCCTGGACTGCATTTCCCATCATCCATTGCACTGATTGCATACAGCAGTAACCAATCACACACCCTACTTAAGCCATGGACTTCCTCTCTCTCACTGCCGAGTATTGTTTAGCGTATATCACTCTTCTAGCGATAGCTACATTATGGAGCCATTCCAAGTTTCCGGTCCTAGTTTCTAGTTATAATCTAAGTCCAGTCACTTCGTGTTGCCTTGTTGTTTTTTTCCTGATCTTCTGCCTGTGTATCTTGGATTAACCCTTTGCCTTGCTGTTTCGGACTGTGTTTGCACCTCGCCTGGACTATTGCTCGTGTTATTGGATTACCCCTCATGTCTAGCCCTCTGGATATTGTTTGCTGATCGTAGACCCACACTAGCCTTAGGAATATTCTTTGCCTTGCCTGTGATGTACCTGTGTTATCTGACCCTTGCCTGTTTCTTGACCACGCCTTTGTAAATAAAGCCTTGCATATGGATCCACACGCCTCTCGTCTCGTCGGTCCCGTAACAGTAGTAGTAGTAGTAGTAGTAGTAATAATAATAATAATAATAATAATAATAATAATAATAATAATAATAATAATAATAATCAGCCTGAATACCCAAAGTCTAAATTAAATGTCTAAATTAAATGCAAGATGAAATGTATGTCAGTAAGTCATTGTATATTTGAAGGCTGTCACTCAAATTTGTTGTTGCTAGAATAGTAATAATTCCCTGTGATTTGGAGCAAATACAGCTATTTGGATGACCTGTCAGCAAACTCTGTCTCCACCTTTTCATCCAACAACAATCGCAGAAGTCCCAGGTGCTGACAGCGAGATGAATTTCCCCGTCTTGTTAAGGTACAGATAATGTGATTTGGACACAATCGCAATGCAAATCTAACATGTTTGCATAGCAATGACTGCTTTTGTGGATTTAATGATCTTAAAGATGAGCTTAATTATACACTGTCATATGTAATTTATATCTGTGTAGGTTGCAGAAAGGAATGTGCAATCGTGTCGCTGGCGCCCGTTCTGCGAGCGTGTCTTTAATGCCAACTGTAATATTAATGTGAATCTGTGCGGCTGCTGCAACATCATTATTAACTGTCTCGTCACATTTGGAGTTTGTTTATTATCCCCTTAATGCTGATGTGCCGAGATAGAGATGCGGCGCTAGTGCTAGACCATTAGCCGCACGGTAATAAACTCTCTCCAGCTCTTAGGTCGGAGTGTTCATGCTAGTTGAGGGAAGTGAAATTAAACATTTAAGAGAGGCTGTCAGTGCTAATGGGAATATGTTCCTGCGCGTGTGTTTCTGTGTTTCGGAGAAAGGGCTTGTGGGAGCAGCGTTTTTTATTTACTACTCGTGTGCTCTGACGGGTTAAGTGATTAAATCCATGCCTCATGCTGAGGGACAGCATATCCCTACAGAGAATCTTTCAGACGACTTAGGCCTACATTTCTCTGGGCTGAGGACAGCTCACTTACTGGGTCCCTGCGGTGGAACACATCAGTGGCAATCAGCAAACCTGTCTGCGCTTAAACCTTGACAATAAGCACTTGTCCTGATCCAAACAATCCAGGAACAGCTGGACTTTCAGATATAGTAAGAGTATTAAGGTCCCTTTACTGGTATTTACAGGATCTTTTATGTACCGTGGCGTGTCTGTTGCTTCAAGGAACTGCTGGGATGTTTGCTCTATAGTTGCTGTTTCTGAATCAGAATCTAATGAAAAGGGTTTTGAGTGCTTAACTGTTTAAGATCACACAAATAGTCTTGTGTGGCCAGACTTTTGAATCTTAGCAACTTAAATAGTGCTAATATTTCATTGTAGTTTTGTAGAAGTGTTGACAGTGCTAATGGATTGCTTTCTCCATAGGATTGACATGTGACCAACCACGCTTTTGGGATGGAGGAAAGCTGAAATGTCTGTACGGTACACTGGTGGACTGATTCAAGATGACAGAGCAGAACATTCGGTTCCTGGAGGTAAAAAAAAACAAACAAACAAACAAACAAAAATTAAATTAAATTAAATTAAATTAAATTAAATTAAATTAAATTAAATTAAATTAAATTAAATTAAATTAAATTAAATTCATTTATACATAGAAAAAAGACGTGGCCTAACAAGATTTCAACTTCAAAAAAGGCATTTTTAAAACATATTTTCAGACTTTTCAATGTAACTTTGAAAACTGATTAAAAACGACAAAGCACAACAGTTGGTAGGTTAAAATCCCATTAATTTTGTCCATAGAGAAACTTTTCAACAATTTTACATTTTTTAGTGTAACTCTGAAGCAATGTCAAAAAAAAAAAAACATCTATTCATAATAATTTTAGTTAATTAAAATAAATAAAAATGTGAATCTAGATGTAAAAAAATGCTCCCTTGGCAAATAACTAAAATGGCAAAACCTGCAAGAAAATAAATAAATAAATAAGAATGACAACACACAAAGAACACATAAAATCAAAAGCACATAACGAAATTACTAAAACTTAAAATTAAAATGGAAACTGAAAATATAAAAATAAAAGCTAATTCAAATTCTGAATTAAAAATGTAATATAAATAATGCTAAAATAACACTCATGGAGAGCTGTGCGAATCAATAAACATTTTTATGAATTTGCAATAAACAAATATATGGTGTTTTATACTTAAAATAACTGACTTGCAGTTGGTTTTCTGTTGTGCCTTTCTTTCTTATTCTATTATGAAATTTGTAAAACACTTTATTGGATTTGTAATCTGTTTGATCATTAAAATAAATAAACAAACCGTTTTTAGCCCAATTTTAAAAATGTTTTTTTCATTAGTTTTTTCTTTGCCAAACCTCTTACTGAAGAATGTTTCGAAAAGGCTACTGGAGGATTTTTAGCTTTCTTTCAGAACCACGGCTGTTAAAAAGTGTGCAGCTGGCAATTCAGATTCTAACTTCCTTTTTCAGCCATATTGTTTTGCAGATCTCACAGTCCAACATGACTACGATAAATGTAGTACTGATACTGACTGTGGCCAAGAGATACAAATCATTCCAAAATATGTGATGAGTTCTCATTAGAACTATTTCTTATGTGGTCGCTCTGATGTCGTTTGTGCGGTATAAGGTCAAGCCTTAGTGAATTTCTGAACTGTTTGCTTGTCAATGGCAAAAAAATATCAAACCAACTCAAAAACACCAGTGAACTTTCAAAAGAGCACGAGACTCTCCAGAGACGCGGAACACATTTTAAAAAGCTTCAACCTAATGAGGAAGGAATTAATTCAGCTGGGATTTTTAATTCTGCCAGGCCACGATTAATCCCATCAGTAAACAAAGCAGAGGTCATCTTGTTTTGGAGAACTCCAATTAGACCCTAATCAGCACTAATCAGACAAGCTGCTCGCCAGAATCTCAGCACGTCGTTTTTGCCTTCCAGAGAGCTTTGGCTCTTCTCTTTCTCCTCTTTGCTGTTGTGTATTCCCTGCCCTTAGCACTGAGTGTGGCCTCTGCTCTGTGATTTCGTGTTCAAGGAGTTAGAAGGAGAAAGAGGGCTAATTACTAACACTGTGGTGTATGGGCGCTCATTAAATAAATAAATAGATTAAAGGAGAAGGTGTTCACAGTCAAGAGAGGCTTTAGTTCCAGCTTCATTAGCGGCAAACTTTCCCACACAGGCAGAATAACTTGTCACGCTTTTACTAGACTTGCATTGGACAGTTTATTTAAAGGCCCAAGAACTCATCTGAAATATTTCACATGCTGTAAATATCTGGTAATGTACTTTATCACATTAGAGTAATGTGCTATGCAAGACCACACCAGACTAGCATTTTAAAAAAATGAATAAAATAAAATAAAATAATAAATGTTCAAGAGCTTTTTCATAACTAAGACTTTTATGTACAGTATGTGCCTACACAGAAATTGACTTCAAAAACAAATGATCCCTTACTGGAGTTAAAAGTGTGTCATCTGGCCCCATTCAGAGTGAAAAATAGCGACAGCTTTTGAGCATAATCTCACATATACGTATATGTAAGATGTTGTCTACTTCAGCAGAACTGTCTGGCAGAGTGGGAATGTGTTTGTCACAGCTATTTACCATGTAGGGGAAACCGGGGGCAAATGTAACATTTCTTATATTTTTTATCATCTCACACATTACTACAAATCTCCTGCCATCTTTTGGTATATAATTATATAGTTAATGAAATACTTATAAATATTTTGGAATAATTTTTGCCTTTAGATGGTGCTAATTATTTTATAGATGTGCTAATAAATGTAATATGTCATAATTTATGTGTAATATTGTCTAAAGTAGTAGTATTATCTATTATATATACAGGTGCATCTCAATAAATTAGAATGTCGTGGAAAAGTTCATTTATTTCAGTAATTCAACTCAAATTGTGAAACTCGTGTATTAAATAAATTCAATGCACACAGACTGAAGTAGTTTAAGTCTTTGATTCTTTTAATTGTGATGATTTTGGCTCACATTTAACAAAAACCCACCAATTCACTATCTCAACAAATTAGAATACTTCATAAGACCAATAAAAAAAAAAAACATTTTTAATGAATTGTTGGCCTTCTGGAAAGTATGTTCATTTACTGTATATGTACTCAATACTTGGTAGGGGCGCCTTTTGCTTTAATTACTGCCTCAATTCGGCGTGGCATGGAGGTGATCAGTTTGTGGCACTGCCGAGGTGGTATGGAAGCCCAGGTTTCTTTGACAGTGGCCTTCAGCTCATCTGCATTTTTTGGTCTCTTGTTTCTCATTTTCCTCTTAACAATACTCCATAGATTCTCTATGGGGTTCAGGTCTGGTGAGTTTGCTGGCCAGTCAGGCACACCAACACCATGGTTATTTAACCAACTTTTGGTGCTTTTGGCAGTGTGGGCAGGTGCCAAATCCTGCTGGAAAATGAAATCAGCATCTTTAAAAAGCTGGTCAGCAGAAGGAAGCATGAAGTGCTCCAAAATTTCTTGGTAAACGGGTGCAGTGACTTTTGTTTTCAAAAAACACAATGGACCAACACCAGCAGATGACATTGCACCCCAAATCATCACAGACTGTGGAAACTTAACACTGGACTTCAAGCAACTTGGGCTATGAGCTTCTCCACCCTTCCTCCAGACTCTAGGAACTTGGTTTCCAAATGAAAAACGAAACTTGCTCTCATCTGAAATGAGGACTTTGGACCACTGGGCAACAGTCCAGTTCTTCTTCTCCTTAGCCCAGGTAAGACGCCTCTGACGTTGTCTGTGGTTCAGGAGTGGCTTAACAAGAGGAATACGACAACTGTAGCCAAATTCCTTGACACGTCTGTGTGTGGTGGCTCTTGATGCCTTGACCCCAGCCTCAGTCCATTCCTTGTGAAGTTCACCGAAATTCTTGAATCGATTTTGCTTGACAATCCTCATAAGGCTGCAGTTCTCTTGGTTGGTTGTGCATCTTTTTCTTCCACACTTTTTCCTTCCACTCAACTTTCTGTTAACATGCTTGGATACAGCACTCTGTGAACAGCCAGCTTCTTTGGCAATGAATGTTTGTGGCTTACCCTCCTTGTGAAGGGTGTCAATGATTGTCTTCTGGACAACTGTCAGATGAGCAGTCTTCCCCATGATTGTGTAGCCTAGTGAACCAAACTGAGAGACCATTTTGAAGACTCAGGAAACCTTTGCAGATGTTTTGAGTTGATTAGCTGATTGGCACGTCACCATATTCTAATTTGTTGAGATAGTGAATTGGTGGGTTTTTGTTAAATGTGAGCCAAAATCATCACAATTAAAAGAACCAAAGACTTAAACTACTTCAGTCTGTGTTCATTGAATTTATTTAATACACGAGTTTCACAATTTGAGTTGAATTACTGAAATAAATGAACTTTTCCACGACATTCCAATTTATTGAGGTGCACCTCTATGTGTGTGTATATATATATATATATATATATATATATATATATGGGTGTTTTAAATGTTATTAAAAGCTATTACACATATTAATGTGTGTGTGTGTTTGTGTGTGTGTGTGTGTGTGTGTGTGTGTTAGTGGTATTACATTAAACATGATTTGTAATCATTCTATTGTTTTATGTAATATTAAAATGTTCTATAATATTAATGTAATATTAAAATGTTATAATAATATTATGGACATTTAATTTATTATGTATGATTCTACATAATAATTTATAATTATATTTTACATTTCTTTTTGTTAACAACTGTTTATTAAATTTTCTTCTGGGAACAGTAGATATATGTTACATTTCTTAATAATTACATAAGTGTGGGTGTGTTTTACATATTATATTTTATACATATTTATATTTATATGTGTGTGTAATAGTGTTATTATATTAAACATAATTTTTAACCATTATAATATTTTTTATTTACTATTAAAATATAATATTATGGATATTTAATTTAATATGATGTACTTTTTTATATTTATGTACATTTTCTCAAAGGATTCTGAGCATGTGCTGAATAAGTGTGATCACTCGTGTTTGTGATGTAGTGGCTCCTGTTACAATTGCCCTCAGCCTCCATTACTAAAACAACATAAAAATCATTTCTTTAGGTATCTCTAAAAACTCTGAACCTGAGGGGCTGATCAGTAATCCAGATCTACTTTATTTACGCTTTGATGTGTTCATCATTCATTTCAACTTTACATCAACTCTGTAAAATTGCAGGGTGGTTGCAAGGTGCACTCAAAGTTATTGCCTCCAATAAATGCACCATTGTGGATTCATTAATTTAACCAGACAACGCGGTTTGCTCTCGCATACAAACAGAGAGCACTGGAACGTTTTCTCTACTCCCAAACAGACAAGAGGACGATGTGTAAATGTTTATGTACCGTCAGCTATGTTGGCAAACTCTGCCTTTCATTGCTATGCAGTTAAACCTGGCACGGTTTTTGTGAGCACCTCAGCATAAAGGCTGATTTGCGCTCGAGGGGTTTTGGCAGTTTTTGGCAGGCCATTGTGTGAAACATTTGGTGGGCAGTCACTTTTGAAGGGGTAAGCTTGATGGGACAAGTTCTCATTTGTTTTCTTTTTATTTTTTTTTTATTTTTTTTGTGGAGCAAGCAAAACTTCCTCATCTTATTCGCTCTTTAATTTGGCTCTTTTGATAAAAAAAAACACAGTAAATGCCCCAAAATGCTTTAAGGACTGAACAGGATAAAACTGTTGCCCCCTCACGGCTAACTATGGATCCAATTATCATCTGCTTTAGCTATTTGAGGAGCTGCTGCTGTGGAATTTGAATTCGGTCCTTGGGGAGACTAATGCTCAGATGGGGAATGGGAGAATTTGTTCATCCTCCCGTAATTAAAACATGATTTAATGTAGCACAAGGAGGTCTGTAATACCTGGAGAAAGCTATCCGTTAGCGTTCCCATTCATCTCTATGGCAGTCGCTCCACTTGCACTAGATTGCATAGAAATGCATGATTTGAAATGTGCCTTCTTCTCTCATTCTTGCTGCCAGGATGTTTTAAGCTGTAAATGTCATGTGACTAAGGGTCTTTGTGCCTTCAGATGGTGTATTTATGACATTTGATCAGTGGTGATGATCAACTCAACCATGCTAACCAACCAAGCCTTGATCGCTTTAAATTTGCATTTACTCATTTGGCAAGCACTTTTATCCAAAGCGATTTACTTTGCATTCAAGGTTCACATTTTATCAATTGTTTCTCTGGAAATCGACCTTGGGGTTGCTAGTGTTGTACTCTACTGTTTAATATACAGGAAAGCATTGATTCGATGCTTTTGTTGTTTAGTGACTCTTGAGGAAATGTGGTGCTTCTTGCAAGAATTTTATTTTGGTAACCCTAACATACAGTTCATTCAAGGTGAACATTTATTAGAATATGTTTTCTTTGGGAATCAAAGCCATGGTTTTAGTGTTTCTACTGGGCATTTACACGACACCATTTTCAACTAAAAATGGAAAACTATGCATTTTGGCCGCTCATTTACACAACAACGGTGTTGTGGGGGCCTAAAAATGCAAAATTTTGGAAAAGCATTAAAACGTGTCGAAGTGCAAGTTTGGAAAATGGTACTGTTATCGTCTCAGTGTAAACTACAAAAACATGAATTTATGAAAAAGGTAACATCATGCATATTACATATTCAGTCTATAGATGTGTAGTGTTTCTTTACAAAGTAATATATTGCCAACTGCTGGCCTGGCATGCATAATACAGTGCTTCTAGTCATTTTTGAGGATCAGTGTGAACGAGGATTGTTGACATCAGTACACAAAACTTTTTTAAAAAACGCAAAGGAAGAACTTTTTTAATACATCAGCAACATGATAATCATGTTAGCAACGTGCTAACAATGCTAATCATGCTAATCTTTCCAGTAAAATGCTAATCATGCTAGAAACATTTTAGCAACATGCTAACAACATGTTAAACATGTTAGAAACATGCTAGCAGCATGTTAAATCATGTTAGCAATGTGTTAAATCATGCCAGCAACAGGCTATCAACATCTATGTAAACTTTCAAACTTCAAGCTTTTACAACTGCTTCAAACTTTCAGGCTAGGCTTTGTCAAGCCAACTTCAAAGTTTGTTCTCAAACTTTACTCATCTAGTCATTTTATTGCCATCCAGTCACACTGGAGGAGGGCCGGGACAAATATTACCAGCCATCACATTCTGCTTGTACAACGACTGAACAACTATGGATAAGAAGTAAATATTGTTGGTTTTTGAGTATTTATGTCTGTACCAGATGACATCTCCAGATTACAACCTTAAAATGAAAAATAATGGTTTGGAGGAGCATTTTTTTTTTTTTTTTTTTTTTTTCACCGTGGGTCCAGCTAAACACTGCACCTCCACAGCTGGGCATTTTTAAAAGAGTGCTTGGCATTTTCGGCTTGCTTAAAACACTGTGGTTCCTAAAGGTACATGGTACTGTATGTTGTGACTACACTGCCCTACAAATACTAAACATAATACCTACTTGAACACTGAAACTGAGAAAATTGGCTTCAACGTTTACTTGATTTTGATTGATTTGATGTCAATTTTCACTCTCCATTTTGAATTGTGGGACTGTTTTATGCAATTTTTCTGGATTCAACTGCATTCCAACTGAGATATTATTTTGCGAGTTAGTCATCTAGACTAGAATAACTTCACTCTAACTAGACATTGTACAATGACCTAGATAACTTAAAAATCTTCTCAGACATTCTTTATAAGCTTTACCATTTTTAACAAGTCTCACTTTAAGGCACCAGCGTGTTACACAGTTACATAAATTATTCATTACCTTTACAATATTGATGTATTTGACATTTTCTTGCTTTTAAGATCCTGGGTAAAAGATTCTGGGGTGGTTTAATGAATATTTATTTCATAAGCAGTCCAAAAGTATGTTTTCCGATCTCTGTAATGGAGATGTTTCAATCTTTTGAACAGGTGTGTGAGCACACACTGGGTTTGCGCAAACACTCATCCATCATATTTTGTTTTATTATCATTATTCATAAAAAATGTGTATTTAAAAATCTGTTATTCCCATGACCTTCGCACACAGATGAGATTTTTCCTTGGCAAAGGCATCAGTTAAAGCGATTTAAACTTTGCATTAAACTAAGCATCTGCGTTTTTCCCTCAACATTGTAAAAGCCGATTTGGAATCACAAATATTTAATATCTAATACGCAGATTAAATCAAGCTTATGCCACATGTGACTCAAAGGAAAACACAGAGCCATGATTCAGCCTGACAGCATTACAGGAAAGCCAATGCGAATGGAATGGTAACTTATAAAATCCTTTTTATCGTTATTCACGGCGGCCCTTCAATTTATCATCATTCGGAGCGAAACACATGAGTGATTCCCTAGTGCAAATGGGCCTTCCTTCCATGAGGTGTAAAAATAGATTGAAATGGAAATCGTCTGGATGACATGGATCAATTTTGAAATCTGCTGTTCTGATGGTGGCTGAGAGGAAGGTGAGGAGGAAGAGGGGTCATGTGAGGTGCTTTTGTTATCTTCCATCTGTGGAAAGGCAGAAAACAACACAAAAAAAGACAGAAAAGATTTGTGCTCGCTGCAGTGTGACAAAGGAGGTTGTCGTGGATTGACGGTTTATTTTCGAGGCCATTGACTTTACATACAGCTGGAAAATGAAATATAGAGCTTTTAGTGAAGACCCTGGAGGGCCATTGCTCAGAATCACCTTATCTTGGCCTGTATAATGTCAGACAGGAGACTGGGGTATGTTTCTCAAACGCTGGTGATTAACTTCACTGTTGTGACAGGGCGGATGGATGGGTTTACATACTGTAGTTTGAATGCAACCAAGGACTTAAGTTCTTGCTATTCTCACAGCAAAGTTCCTTCTGTTCTTTGCTTAAGGGTAAAAAGAGGTTTGAAACACCTGTTTACTGTTAGTGAAGATCCTGACAGCACTTTGACAAGCTGTTTCAAACTCCAGAAACGAACTCCAAATGAACTTCGCTTTGTCCTGATTTGGTTTGAAATGAATTCCATTTAAATCAACCTTTTCTACAGTTTAATAGTAGGGCTGGCCTTGGAATTTGGCATTTTGTTCTTTGCAGAGGTTGAGTATTTAATAGAATCTTCATGTCAGAATTTTCTACACTTTGATTATAGGCTTGGCCTGATTTTGTTCAAAATGATGTCACAACAGTTCTTTGATTTTACCTGAAGTACATCAAGGCCTTTACATTTAAGTTGGTCTGAGGAGAGTAAAGAGCATCTGATGGTCTAAAAAAACAAATGTTTAATTTAGTTTTTAGTCTCTCATCCTAAGACAAACTAGACTTTTAAACCTGACCTAATATTCAATTTAAATCAACAATTTTATACTCTTTGACAGTAGGCTTGACCTTGGCATTTGGCATTTTATTCTTCACCAGTGTCGAGTATTTAGTACAATCTCAACAATCTCAAGACCCATTTTGGCCTGATTTTGTTTCGAAATGATGTCATGCCATTTCATTCTTGTATCATCTAGAATCTTCTAGTATCATTGTAGTATCTCATCCTAAGACAATCTAGACTTTTAAACCTCACTTAATATTCCATTTAAATCAGCAATTTTTTTTAGGCCTAATTGATAGTAGGCCTGAACATGGAATTTGGAGTTTTGTTCTTTCTCTTCAAAATTGTCTAAAGAGTTTCCTCTCTTTGCAGGGGTTGAACATTTAATGTTTTGAACTCCCGAAACAACCTCCAAATGAACTTCACTTTGGCTTGATTTTGTTCTAAATGAATTCCATTTAAATCAACTGTTTTCTACTCTTATAATAGGCTTGACAATGGAATTTGGCTTTTTGTTCTTTCGCTTCTAAATTGTCTAAACAGGTTTACTCTCTTCACAGGGGTTTAATGTTTAATGCAATTGCAATGTGGAATTTTCTACACTTTGATATTACTTCTCTTCTAAACAGTCTAAAGGAGTGTCATTTTCCTCACAGGTGTCAAGCATTTAGTGTTTCGACCTCCAAACGAACTTTGAATGAATGACGTCACACCAGTTTGTTCTTCAATTTCACCTGAAGTTCATCAAGGCCTTTACAGTAAGTTGTTCTGGGGAGTGTGGAGATCATCTGATGGTCTACAAAAACAAATGTTTATTTAGTTTTTAGTATCTTATCCTAAGACAAACTAAACTTATAAACGTGACTTATTATTCCATTTCAATCAACAATTTTCTCTTCTTTGATAGTGACCTTGACCTTGGTATTTGGCATTTTATTCTTCACAGAGGTTGAGTATTTAGTACAATTTCAACTTCAGAATTATTGATTTAAATGGTCACACTTTATTTTAAGGTCCAATTCTCATCATTAAAGGTGTTGTATGCAAGTTTTTGACTCTTCTAAAGCCAAAAAATAACATAATATGTTTGTAGATATTTAGGAAACGTTATTTTTACATAGCCGTTTCTCTGAAAAATAATGCTATAGCCAGTAATTCTACTCTGAAATGTGCATTCCAGGGCAGAATGCCTTTGTTTTTGCAGTCCCCATTTCAACCGCTAGCTGTCAATCTTACATACTGCACCTTTAACAAACCAACAATTAGATCAACAATTTTCTCCTCTTTCATAGCAGGTTTGACAATGGAATTTGGCATTTTGTTCTTTCTCTTCTAAATGGACTAAAGAGGTTTCCTCTCTTCGCAGGGGTTGAACATTTAATGTTTCGAACTCCAAACAAACTTCGCTTTGGCCTGATTTTCTTCTAAATTACATCACACCAATTTGTTCTTTGATTTCGTGTGAAGTATATCAGGTAAGTTTGTTTGAGGAAAGTGGTCTACATCAAATATTTAATTTAGTTTTTAGTATCTTATCCTAATACAAACTAGACTTTTAAACCTCACTTCCATTTAAATCATATTCCAGTTTTCTTCAGTTTGATAGTAGGCTCGATCTTGGCATTTTGCTCTTTCTCTTTCAAGTGGCTGAGCATTTAGTGCAACTGCAACATCAACTGGTTGGTTTAAATCAGCATTTTTCTACACTTTGATAATAGGCTTGACCTCGGAATTTGGTGTTTTTTTTTTCTCTGCTAAATGGTCAAGGGGTTGAGTGTTAATGCAATCGCAGCGTCAGACAAGAGAACTGTAGACTCTTAAGTCATAATCCAAAACGGGCCTATATAAAAATAGATTTCCAGTTTGTCTAATTACCTGCAGCCCTCAAAATGTTCATGTTCCCCATTAGCTCTGGTGGAATCAGTTGTTTCTCACATGGTCAGCGGTGTTTTAGTAGCGCAGAGCTAATCAGGGCTTTGCCGTTCCACTGAGTCAGCAGAGCCACCGCCGTCAAGTTTTTCTCTGTTGATATAAACCTCTGCTGAATCCAGCTTCAACTTTCATTAGTCGTTGTCATTATTTCCTTAGCTCTGACAGATGGCATTGTGGGATATCGGTTTTTATGGCAGGTCATCTTTCATATCCCATTTCCTTCACCATTTGAAGGGAAGTTCACAGTCTAGTCAGATTCATTTTGTGTTTGAATATTGATTTTCTTCTTCTTTCTCCTTCCGAAGAAAGCCTCTTAATGTCCTTTCTCTTGGCAGTAATTTTGACACTCCGCTGCTTGTCTGCTTGATTAAAAGTGGTCCTGAAAAGGAAAAAAAGAAATTATATTACATAAAATAATTTCAGATCCGAGATAGCTGTGTCACATTGGGCAATAAATCCATCTCGGAGAGGAACTCGTTACCTGGCTGCTACGAACAGACTTACAACTGCTGCATTCCATTTAGTGCAATTATATTCTCATAAGCGTGTCCCTTTGAAATGTTAGACGTCTTATAAGCCCCGCGTGTGTCCGTGCATGAGAGTCCTGATGGAGGAATCAAAGGTATTGTCTCATATTGTCAGTCAGCGTGACCAGAGACACGTATTCCCACACGATCTCTCTGGAAATAGCACATACGCTCATACTGCAGAGGGCATCTGAGGGTTCTTCTGTAAAAGCCAAATTTCATTTCTTGGGTTCAGTACTTGCTTTGAAATCCTACCTGCTGGAAATCCTGATGCTCTGTGCAAAGTTGAAATATAAAGATCTATTTTAACGTCCTAAAATGGGCAATCACTAATTGGGCAGGACACTTTGCCGATAGATAGATAGATAGATTTTTACATGTATTGTTTTAAATCTACATTTATCATTACATTTATTATTTATACTTGTTTCTTACATTTTTACTTTTATTATTTGCATTTACATTTAGGGTTTTTTCTTTTAATTGCTTTTTATTTGTTGCTGTAAGATATTTAACGGTGCGTGCTCATTGGCTCTATTTTTTTTTTTCATTTATAATTTTTATTTTCTTACATTTTTCATGTATTTATTATTATTTATTATTATTTTCAAATATTTATATATTTATTTTGATATTTATTTCCCATTTTGATTTTTTTTTACATTTATTGTTTTAAATTTACATTAATCATTAAATCTATTATTTATACTTATGTTACATTTATTACTTTGCATCTACATTTAGGAATGTTTATTATTTTGCGTCTACATTTAGTTTTCTTTTTTGTTGCGTCCATATTTATTTCCCCATTATTATTATTTTTTCTTTTTACATTTATTTTAAATCCACATTTATCATTATATTTGTTATTTTAATATTAAATTTCTCTATTTATATTTTTTAAATATATCTACTAAAATACAGATATTAGAGAATATCTATTTTTTTTATCAAATATTTGTATATTTTTTAAAACAATGTTTTTACGATTTTATTTATTTAGACAGAATAGAGTTTCCACCACTTTGCCACCATCCTCATTAAATTCAGAAATTATTCAGAATGGCATTAAAAAAAAAAAAATTCCCCAGAACATTTGCATTGCCAGTTTGTTGTGCAGCACTGTTTAAAAAAAAAAAAAAAAAAACACAGCGGAATTAGAAATAAACAAGAAAAAAAATTAATCGGCCAGTTAGAACAATATACCCCGAGTCCCATTGGACTGTCCTCAGTACCTTTCAAGGCTGAATGAGTCCAGAAGACTCTCAGCGGACAGCAGAGGAATAAGAGAGCTGAACATCTATGGGATCGGCCTAACGGTGCGTGAAAGCAGAGGGTCTCAGCGGCTCTGTATTCCGGCCAAAGGAGCGATGTTGATCAGAAAGGTGCCGGAAAAGGGTGAGGAAGTTGCCAGACCGTCTGCCAAGAGCCCCAGCCTGGGATCAGGGCCTTCACGTTGCTGGGTGGAACAGCAGGCCATTTGCTAGCAAAAAAACCCCTTTCACAGCCTGTCGTAGATACGCGGCGGTAGTTGCCAAATAAGGTCATGGCAGGGACGTTCTCTTTTTTTTTTTCAAACACAGAGCCAGGCACACTCTTAAAAATAAAGATTCTTTATTGGCATCAATGGTTACAAAAATAACCTTTACCACCCATGGAACCTTTTCATTCCACAAAAAGTTCTTTATTGTGGAAAAAGGATATTTAGATTATTAAAATGTTCTTCAAAGTGGTTCTTTTAAGAACCATTCACTGAAAGGTTATTTGGGGAATCAAAACTGGTTCTTCTATTGCATTGTTGTGAAAACCCCCTTTTGAAACCTTTATTTTATTTTAAGTGCCCCTATTATGGGTTTATGAAAGGTTCATATTTTGGTTTTGGGAGTCCCCAACAACAGGTTGACATGCATGCAATGTCAAAAAAACACTTTCATTGTTTTATAATATGCATTTATTATAACGATTCATTTTTCCAAACCCATCCTTTGCGTGATGCTAATCTGCAGTGATTGGTCCGATTGGTTGATTTCATTTCCAGTTCATCATGCCTGTAATGCCTGATAAAGCAGCGTTTGTGCGCGCAGTGCTGCTTTGTGTACAGCAATTATCAGGGAAACGGCTATTTTTACCGCTCCAAAAGCGGCACCTAGAGGCAAAGAATGAATTTGCATTTTGATTCAGACCACAGCGAAAATCAAAGTTTTCCCAGGTCTGCGCGAGCAACAAGTGGGCGGGCAATATGCTAATGTTTCATTTTGACATCAACATGATATGGCTTGGGATTCGTTTTAACAACGACTCGTTTCAGTGGTTCAGAGTCGATTCTTTCTTTTGAGAGACAATTATTCACAGTGCACTTTCAGATTTAAAACTTTGCAGGATGTTTTCATTCACTTAGAGCTGTGTTACACACTGCATGAAAGGTCCTTTTCAAAAATCCACAATAGGGGCACTTTAAGTCAAACACACCTTTTGTTTGGGGTGTTTGGTAAGTTCTGTCACGAAATATACGTCATTCAACCCGACCAATCAGGTGAATGTATCACTATGCCTTTAGGTTCAATATCTTTAGGTTCGCTGTCAAAAATGCCAATGTGAACGCTAAGTGGACCAGGACCAAATGTATCATTTTCCTTTTTGGTACTTACCAAAACAGCGAGCGGACGGCTTGACAGAATGTCAGGAACGAGAGCCGAGGGAAAGGATGTCATGCCTGGGCTGTCGGGGAGATTAAGCAGCCGACGAGGCGAGTTTTGGGTGTTTACTGTGACAGAAGGGAATCTGGGAAAAGAACAGCCTGGAGGAAGCTCTTGCGAGACCCTTTTTGCACCCGCAGATCCACAAGACGCAGCGCTGAGCTTGAAACGCGACCCAAGTGTTAGCCCACACTGCTGGCCCGGGGTAAACCGATTAACGGGTTCAGTGTAATCGATGCTGCTGTCTAAATCTATTTACCAAGGTCGACTAATGACTGAGTAAACAGTTTCATTTTAGACTACTATGCAAATTTCAATGGTATTTGGTGTAGTGGTTGCAGTTCTAGGCTAGTAACCAGAAGGTTTGGCCCTGGTTTTGTAGTAATAAATAAGACTAAGCCATAACCACCATTGAGATGGCAAGACGTTCTCTTCAGTATTCATAAAAGTGACTGATCAACAGGTTTTCAGTCACCAGTTTTTATGCATTTAGCATAACCAAATGACTTTCAGTGCATTTAAAGTAAGTTGCGCATTTACCATTCAAAAGTTTGGGGTCGGTATGATTTTATGTTTTTGAAAGTCACTTTTGCTCAACAAGGCTGCATTGATTTGATCAAAAACAAAGTAATCATTTCATTCATTATTTTTTTTTAAATATTTTTATATTCATTTGTTTATATTTTTTCCCCTATTTAAAAATTTTACATGTATTATTTTAAATCTACATTAATCATTGCATGTATTATTTTGACTTTTTTTTTTACATTTCAATCATTTTGATATTTATTATTTTACATCTACATCTACATTTATTATTTTTAATTTTTATATTTATTTTTTTATTTTATATTTACTTAATTAGAATTTACTCTATATTTTCTTACATTTTTACATTTATTTTAAGTCTACATTTATTATTACATTTGTTATTTTTATTTTTTATTAATTTCCTTTATATTTTTTTGACAAAATAATATAGATTTTTATAAAAAAAATTATATTTTATAAAAAAATTTTTTTTAGACAGAATAGTGTGGAGTTTTAGATCCATCCATTTATCACCAAGGCTGCATTTATTTGATTTAAATATTTATATATATATATATATAATATTGTGAAATATTATTACAATTTAAAATAGCTGTGTATTATATTAATATATTTTAAAATGTAATTTATTCCTATGATCCAAAGCTGGATTTTCATTACTCCAGTCTTCAGTGTCACATGATCCTTCAGAAATCATTCTAACATGCTGATTTAGTTCTTAAGAAACATTTCTTATTGTTGATGTTGAAAACAGTTGTACTGCCTAATATTTTTGTGGAAATTTTGATTTTCAGGATTCTTTAATGAATAGAAATAACAGTATTAATTTGAAACAGTAACCTTTGGTAATATTATAAATGTCTTTACTGTCACTTTTAATCAGTTTAATGCATCCTTGATGAATAAATTTATTCTTTCTTAAAAATAAATAAATAAATTGTAACCCAAATATGTGGTTACTCTCTTGGAATAATGTCTTCTCTGTTTCTGGGGAGTTTTTCCTTAAAAAAATGGCAAATCAACATTTATTTTATTATGAAAATTTGGATGGTCTGTTCTTCATTTCATTTTTCCCATCGCTGCTTGATTTAATTGGTTGTATCTATCGTGTGTCATTTTCGAAGGCAAATGTTCCTATCTGGCTGTTACCACAGATTTGCAAAATAACAAGCACTTTAGTAAAAATCATTGAGTAATGTTTCATCAACAAACGTCCGTGCAAAACTCTGCCAGAATCGTTCTGAATGCCGCCGGATCCGCCTTCCCCATTCTAACTCTGTCCATCACACGCCAATCACTGAGATTGCCTTCTCATTCTCCCTGTTTTAAAACCACGATATAATCACATACTGAAGAATCTGTCATCTCTCTAAAGCTGAGAGTAATATTTATTATTCAAATGCTCTAAGAGGGTAAATATATTCTGTTAGCGTTGCGTTCAAAGGTTGATTTTTCATGCTTGGGAATAAGACACTAGGTTTGTTTGGCTCATTCATTTTGGAGTGCTCATAGATCCCACGTCTGCGCCAAGGTCAGTCTTTGACTAGGACTCCAGTCTTTCTGCGTTCAGAGGCGCTGGGGATTCAGCAAAGGCTAATTGTTGACTGAGTGGGCAGTTTATGAAGCGTTTACATAACGGAATGTCAATAAGCATGCGGGCAAGATGCGAGTAATGTTGATGTTGTTGTGTGTGTTTTTTAACTGGCTCCTCCACTGAAGTGTTTTTGGAGAGACTGCCAAACCTAAAATAATTAATCACACGAAAAAAAATATTAATAAAATAATAAAACGTTTTAGAAAAAAAAAAACTACTGGGGTAAAAGATCAGAGGCATAGCTGAAGAAGAGAGGTTTGTTTGTTGTTTGGGTTTTTAAGTGTAAAGTTATGAAAGTTAATTTGCAATTACCATAATATATATGTATATATATATATATATATATATATATATATATATATATATATATATATATATATATATATATATATATATGCAAAATATTTACCTTTTATATATTTATGTACTCATTAATTATTCATTATTCAATATAATTTATCAATTATAATCATATGATAAGATGTCATTTTAGTTATGTGTTATAAATAACTGATTTTATTATTAATTAAAATAATTGTGTCTATTTTTACATATAATTTATACTTTAATTTTTACATATATAATTTATATATATATATATATATATATATATATATATATATATATATATATATATATATATATATTATATTATATTTTTTTACATTTTATTTTTATTTTTTATATTTATTTTATATATTAAATATTTTATACTATATTAAATATTTTATTTTATATATTAAATTAAATAGTTGATTATTATAAACACATTTATTTTGTACATTATTAACATTTTTATATATTTATGTACTTATTAGTAATTATGCATTAATAAATGTAACTTATTAATTATGATCATGCAAATTAGTTGTCAGGCGTGTATTTAAAAACACATAGACAATAATTTGTTCAAATATGCTAACCTGTTTTTTTTATATGAAATATTACATTATATTTTAATAGCTTATAACATCAGAAATAGTATTTGGTTTAGTATAGGTGTCTTTGTCATGTTTTTGAGTTATGGCTTTGTATTAGTTTTTGATGTGGTCGTGGTATAATATTGTCACAGCATTGCTCATCTCTACTCCTCAGTACAGCGCAGTGCCACAACAGGCTTTGTTGAGCATGCCACAGCAGATGAAAATCAAAGTGCGAGGAGGGAGATGACTGATCACAAGACATACATTTTCAACAGCGGGCAGCTAATCAGTGTGTGACGCACCTCAGTACCGCGCTATGCTCACACTCCAGGTGAAATGACTCATGTGTCAGCTTTAGCTGACTGTCTTTGCGCAATGGTAAAGTATTCAAACTATTTCATTTTCCGTGCAACTAAACTGTGAGCCACAACTTTCCTGTCCTTCAACTCATCCATGCTAGTGTAATGTGAAAAAACATAGAACCTGGGAAAGTAGAGTATACTTGTGTGTAATGAAAAATTAAAACAATGTAAGAGTCAGACCTGACAGATCCTTCACAAAAATCCGCCCCCCTTCGTTACTGTTGCTATTTCCTACAATCTATGGCACTCTCGCGCCCAGTGTTGCCAAGTCTGCTGTTTTCATCACAACGCACACGTGCGCTTTGATCTGAACGTAAACAACATAAGCGCATGGTGTTGCTGACACAGAACACACGTGCGCGCTTTGATCGGAATGTAAAAATACGTTGTTTACATCCAATTCAAAGCGCATCTATGCGTCGTGATACTCTCCAAAATGGCGTCCTAAGGTGAGGATTTCATCTTTAGGGGGGCTTAGCCCTCAGAGAGACCATTAGATACAATGATATAAATTACCTAAATAAACAGTATTTTACTGTGCTTATGAAAACTGTATTACTGTATGAAGTAATTAGACACAATTACCTATTAAATTTACAGAAGTTACTTGATGAGTGATTCTCATATTTTTCTTTTGTTTGATTAACATTATTAGCCTAATATAAGAAATGCATGAAGATGCGAAAGTAAATGACCCCGTCTCATGAAAGTGCATTTCAATGGCACGATTTTCTGTTTCTATTATACGCAGAAACTGATTTTGGCGTGCATATGAGACGCAATGGTTAGGTTTAGGGGTGTGGGGAAGGTGTGTATCATAAGCACACCAAACAGAAAATTGTGCCATTGAAACACACTTTCATGAGACCAGGCTACGATTTGGTACTGGCGTGTCCATGCAGTGCCTCTCAGTGCGTGCGCTCTTCATTCAAATGTATGCGCGCACAGTAAGGATGTATCACAGCGCGTGAGTACCACATTGAGATCGATAAAGGAGCGAGAATGATAAACTTTCTTGAGGAAGCAGCACTTGTCTGATCGTTCAGACAGCTGATTATAGTTTTAGGGGGGCTGAGATGACTAATGGGGGGCTGAAGCCCACCTAAAAAGGGTCTAGAACCGCCCCTGGTCAGAAAGCTCTCGGATCTCATCAAAAATATCTTAATTTGTGTTCAGAAGATGAATGAAGGTCTTACGGGTTTGGAACGATATGGGGGGAGTAATTAATGACAGAATATTCATTTTTGGGTGAACTATCTCTAACACTGTTGCCACGGGTTGTTTTTCATGTCCACGTGTTGAAGCGACCCCAATAACATGATATTTAGCCCATGGAATGCGAATTTTACCAGGGGAACCCCGCCAAAAAACGATTTTTAACGGGGGACCCCCTCAAAACGCGATTGGGTTAGTTTTGGGCTAGTATGAGTAGCAATTGGACTGGTTTTGTTGTGAAAACCTGGCAACCCCACACCACATGTCATGTTCTCACACAGTGAAAATACTTTGCAGAGCAAAGCGGAAACTAATGCATCAACAGACAAGACAGAGCAGGTTAGTTTTAAGTCTCAGCTTTAAAATGTGTGTAATTTTTTTTAAGAAATTCAAAAAATAAATACCATTTTGTGGCTCTTTAATGTGTCGTGAAAGATCGCTGTAGCGCCTCAGTTCAAGTGGCACGTAAACCGATCGTCTTTTCAAATTTACCTAAAGCACGAAATAAACATGAATGAACATCAGAACGTATTTTATTTCAAAAGCGGAAAGAAGTCAATACACACCATTTTTCAAGTTCAAGTCCACCGATGTTAATCTACTCTTCTGTATGGTTTGTTTGTCGGACATATGTTTGTCGGTTTGTTTACTTGTGGATTATTGTGATGATTTTATCAGCTGTTTGTACTCTACTTTCTGATTTGTTTGTCGGACAAAAATGGCAGATTCGGCATTATGATTGATCAGGTCGCCTATCAATCAAACTTCCTGCGAAGGGTCAGTTGAAAGCCATAATTCAATACCTTGTTAATACTATGTTTCTTCTCATTTGTTTTCTTGTGCTAGTGCATTTATCCACCTGAATATAAAAGCGTATCAATGCGCAGTTTGAGATCGGCTGCTTTGGGTGTGTATTTGATTGAGATTTGTGGCACGGCTCTCGCTGCCAAGTAATAACATTACTGTTTTTGCTGCTGCATTAATCTGACAGTGTGTGGTTTCCATCATGCTAATCAGAGAAAATTACTTCCCTTCCATCTTCGGTTACTTAAAGATTTTCTTACTCCATATGTTTTATTCATTGTTTGCAGTCAATTGCATGTCATGTTTGTGTGCGCCTCATTTCTAGGCGAACTGAACATGTCCAACTTTGTGGCAGGAGGCAGCTGTTATCACAGTAAGATGTTATTGCATTGTTTTAATCTGTAGACTAACTAACTTAATTTCGTCTGGTAAACTCAGGGGGGCTTTTAGAAATGATGTGGGCTCAGGATATCAGTATCACACTGTTCTTGGAAACGCAGACTGATCCCAATCAGTTGCAAAGATGCTTTTCCATTAGAACTGTTTACCCCAGACGCTCACCTCTGACTCACAGGGAAGACACAGAAACTGTATTTTTGTCTCTTGTGTCCATGGTAACTGCTTGTCTATGGAGTTGGTGAACAGGAAATGATGTCATAAGTGATGAGCAGCCAAACAGTCACAATCTGAGTGACAGAATTACATTTTTTATTTTTTTTTAATATGACTGATAAAACAACATTTGTGTTTGTTTGTTTGTACAGTCACAAATGTTCATATGAAGTCCCTAAAGGAATAGTTTACCCAGAAATAGAGATTTGGATCCTTTGCAGTGAATGGGTGCCGCCAGAATGAGAGTCCAAAGGGCTGATAAAAACATCACAACTAATCCACGCCACTCCAGTGCATCAATTTCTCTATCCAAAATGTTGCTTTCTCCAGTGGAAACGTTGTCTCATCTGAATCAGGAGAGAAATATACATAGATCAAGCACCTTTTACATGCAGAAACAGTCCAAAACAGTTCTAAGCAAACATATCAGTGGATTTTGATGTGAGAGGACAACAGAAGATGGACTTTTTCACTGGTGTTATTAGAGTTTATGGACTTTTTAGCCAGAAGCAACGTTTTAAATTTAAAACGTCTTGATTGTGTTAATTGATGGTCTGAAGTGGTGTGGATTACTTGTAGATTATTGTGATGTTTTTATCAGCTGTTTGGCACCCATTCACTGCAGAGAATCCATTGGTGAGTAAGTAATACATTTCTACAAATCTGCTTTGATGAAGAAACAAACTCACATCTTGGATGACCTGAAAAATGTTCATTTTTAGGTGAAGTATTTCATGAAGCAAAACAAAAGCAAAAAAAGTTGAGAAGCCCTGTTTTAACCCATCCCACATTAAGTGACAGTAGAGTGGAGCAATATTTTAATATTCTTCTTCATGTGCTGTAGTACCACTTTTTATGATTGATTGACTTTGCGTGATGTGCGTGAGAAAGAGAGATCACATCACTGGAATAAGGAATAAGAGTGTCCATATACTCCACTTGATGCATTATTCAGACTGTGATGGAAGTGACAGTTGTCTCTTTTCTCTGTACACAGGACGGAACAAGGCAAGCTGTGGTGTTTGTCAAGATTTACATTGCTCAGGTAATTAAAACATAATGTGTTACTTCTGATTAAAACATGACTTCACTTTGCTGGATACAAGAGTAAATGCAGTCAGAGCATCATAAAACATTTACAAAATTTGCATTTACAGTAATTAATCACAAAATTAAGACAAGAATGTTAAGTGACTAAATGCATTTCATATATGCCTGATCAAGAATGTATTCAAAATGTAAGCTATTAATGCACTGAAGCCACAGCGTGAATAGGATGAATTTTTATATTCAAATGTATTTAAAAGTCTTGAAATACTGGTTAATGTATAGAATTGTTTATATTTATGGTTAGAGATTTGAACAGACAGCTGACACTGAGTTTTAAATTTTGATGTGTAACATGTCCCACGCTGTTTATGCTATGGATATGAATTATACTTCAAATCATGCTCCTGGTTGAGAGTTTTTGTCCTTTCAAACACTAAAGCAGGCAAAAAAAGCCTTTAAATTTACATTAAAACAACAACCCGAGGCATAACCTCAGATAAAAATGTAGAAACTTGATGGTAGACTTGTCTAACCTAGAAAAAGCTAGCAAAGTGCTGAAACCACCCAAAACACCAGTCCTCTATTAATAAAATAGATTTCTCTAGTGAAAAATTCATCTCACCTGAATCAGGAGAGAAATATGCACAGATCAAACACCGATTACAAGCAAAAGCCAAACTCTAAACCAGTTGTAAACAAATATATCAGTGGATTTTGATGCAAGAGGACAACGGGATGGACTTCTTCTCTGGAGGAAGCATTATTATGGATTATGGAGCCATATTTTGGCTGAAAGCAATGGTTTAAAGTTAAAAAGTTTTAATGATGGATTTGTTTTTTACAAACATGCAACTTTACACTTCACAAGGCATCTTATTTAAGGTTAAATACTGATTTATGCATATTATTGAAATAGTAACCATCATTCAGTTCCCTCCTTTCAGTTCTTCAGCATAAATATAATAATTGTCGTACTATGTATGCCTATATATAATCATAAAATATAAAGCAGGCTGCATATGGGGTGCATTAACAATGAAAAAACCAAGCTATGATAACCTCAAGTGAAAAACGAAATACTTTTCTTGAGTATTCTGCCAAGATCCTAATTGAACGGCATGTCCTTTTGAACTAAAATGTGTGTTTAGCCTTGAGTTTCTCAGTTCGGTGCGCGGCTTTCATCAGAGGCGCTTGTAGGCGTTCTCCATTGACTGCGGCGAACAATCGAGGAGGAAAAACGCAGCGGTGCTGTCATGTAACACAGGTTTATGAAACATAGATGTGATGACTTTGAAAGCGGGGCTCTCTGAAAAGGCTTCTCTTGTCCGTGATTCATTCTAACGGGCTCCTCCGGGGGCCACTCTCTTAATCTCTTTGCAAAACATTGTTAAGTGTTAAAGGACAAAATGCGGCGGTGGGAACGATTTCTGGCCATTCATTCTGGGTTCAACTGCCTTTAAATGCCATTTAGAAGCCTTATTGTGCATTTCGTGAAAGGTCGACATTGCTCATCGGGCAGAGAAAGCGTGCTGCTCCGTACATGTGCCCTCCCGTGAGATGTCGTCCCCGGGGGACTGACGGTTACTGCAGTGCACTGGCACAGCACACTGGAATGTGTCTCCTGTTTTGATAAATGAGGCCTGCTAACGCTCTGTGATTAAACAGTGTAAGTCATTTTCACAATGCAAGTAATTGCCTCTTTTGTGCCTTTTGCCATGAAACTATGACGGCAAATGTTGTTAGCATTGGCCCTCTAAAATGTACACAAAAGTAGGTGAGCACAAGGATACATTTTCTGTGCGTATTTACGCTTTGATTTGAACGTAAACAGCGCATCCCTGTGTCGCAGCTGACACAGAAGAGCGTACACATTTTGCGTGCAGCAATACTTTCCAAAATGGCGCTATGGTGACGTTACGGTGCCGAATTGTTGAATAAAGTTGTTATTTTTGTTTTATTTCCATACAAAAAGTATTCTCATTACTTCATAACTTTACGGTTGAAGCACTGATGGCAGATGGAGTATTCTGACGATGTCTTTCATACTTTTCTGGGCCTTGACAGTGTAATTTACTTGGCAGTCAATGGGACAGTCACAAGCAGTGATGGGAATAACGGCTTTATAAATAAATTGCGTTACTAACGGCATTATTTTTTTCAGTAACGAGTAATCAAATAAATTACTGTTTCCCCCGTTACAACGCTGTTACCGTTACTGACAATAAAATGTGGCGTTACTATAATTTATTATAATGTTATTAGAATTTTATTTTTCAGTTCATCTGAATGGATGCGCAGTGTAGCTGTATTTGATGTACCGTAAACTCTAGAGTGAAGGCGCAGAGCTCGCTGTCGCTTTGTCTCACACACGCACAAAGAAAGATACAGAGCAAGAGAGTCTTTCATAACATGCAGAATTGACGCGCTACATGTAAACGATATTCTTTGTTGTATTTTCCTGTCAAAATAACGGAGTTCCTTTGGAATTCTTCAGCTTTTAAGAACTTCCGGGTTCTCCGGTAGTGGGCGGAACTAATGCGCAAACGACAATCTCATTGGCTGGCGCTCAACTATTATCGCCCCTGTTTTGATTTCAGCAAATCAATTCGAGCGAACGCAGACAACCTGATTAATATTCATGAACCCAGCAGCTTATTAATCCTTAGCGCATTTTATATTGTTATTAGTAGTAGAATTCATAGTAGTTTTATCTTATAATTTTTTTCTCCCTTTTTTTTATAGAAACACTAAATGACAAACAACATCTTAAGCACCACCACCAGTCCTAAGTTCAGTCAACATGACAAATATGCATTCATACTTGGTTATTCTAATTACTAAAGTTTTATAATCATATAATGCTAAATTATCATAATATCATATTATAATGCTTGACTGACTGATGCTAAGTGTCAGTAGATAAATAGTGTAGATTATTGTACAGTGTTTTATAATAATAATGTATTCTATTTAGAGTCCATTTCATTAATTTAACATTTAATATTGGGGGCATCCAAGTTATTTCACATTTGAACTTTTTTTTTTTTTTACAAAAGTAACGCAATAGTTACTTTCTCTGGTAATTAGTTACTTTTATAATGATGTAACTCAGTTACTAACTCAGTTACTATTTGTGAGAAGTAACTAGTAACTATAATTAATTACTTTTTTAAAGTAATGTGTCCAACACTGGTCACAAGCCTCCCGGTTTTCATCTAAAATATCTTAAATTGTGTTCCAAGGACGAACGAAACTTTTACGGGTTTGGAACGACATGGGGGGTAAGTGATTAATGACAAAATTTTCATTTTGGGGTGGAGTATCCCTTTAATGTAATTTATTTTTATATATTTTATTATTTATTTTATTTTATTTTATTTTAATTAATTAATTTTTTTTCAGCATAATAGTACAAAAAAGTCTTTCTGCACCCTTTACAAAGATAAGCAAATGCTTGTTTAATTTTTAAGTTAGTTTTATTTTAATTTAATTTAGTTTAATTATTTTATCATTTTATTTTATTTTATTTTATTGCTAGCATGATCATATATCATGATTCTTTTTGTCACTATATTGCACTAATACTTCAAGTCCTCCTATATTTGTTTCTTGGCATCCTTTACACCAGGGGTGTCAAACTCAGTTCCTGGGGGGCCGCAGCCCTGCAGAGCTTTGTTCCAACCCTGCTCCAACACAAAAACTATGTAGTTTTCAAATAAGCCTGAAGGACTTGATTAGCTGGATCAGGTGTGTTTAATTAGGGTTGCATCTAAACTCTGCAGGGCTCTGGCCCTCCAGGAACCGAGTTTGACACCCCTGCTTTACACAGATAATCAAATGTCTGTTTTTTTTTTTTTTTTAAATATTTATTAATTTATTTTTTGTCCAGTATAATCATATAGCATAATTATTCTTCTCACTTTACTTTACACTTTGCACATTTGGTGCAGTTACAGTCGTGATCCATTTATGATACAGTCAAGCAATTATTACACTACCACAATATATATCCTATGATAGTTGACGATACCCAGCTCTAATGCTAACACTTTTACTCCTGTTTGTGTCTTTAGGTTTTGCTTGTAGACAGATGTAAGTATCCAGGGGTCCTGTCCTAGCCCAGACGTCCCATTTGACTCCCCAGTAGAGCACTTAGACTCGAAAAGCCTTTGATTCATTTTGATAACTCCTGACATGCTCGGCGTCTGCAGACCTGTCTCAAAATGCAGATCCTCCACTTGCAGTGTCACCGGTGATAGATGAACAGGTAAAAATGGTATTATTGGCAGACCAAACAATGACAGCGGTATATTTAAAAACATCTCTGGAGAAATATAAAAGTACGTTTGCTCCCAAGGACGTCTCAGAGCGGGGAAGAGGGAGGGAGGGGAAGAACTGAGCAGAGAGGAGAGAAATTGTGGACAACCTCTCTTCCCGAGCCGTACGTGGAAGACACAGAGGCTGTAAATTTAACCGAAGTGAAGCATATTGGGCAGCACCGTAGTCAGCCATCATTCCAGAGATTGCATCCTTCTCTCTTCTCATCGAGGCAAAGCACACAGTTCATTGCCATCTGCACGAATCTCTCACATTGCCACTTTGCAGGAGATTGGGTGAGCTCATAAACAACCGGGCGCCATGATATCTCAAGGGTAGATGACGGGAATTGGAATTGTGCCTCCTTGCTGAAATAAATGGGCTAATAACATTGCTATACCAATGTTTACTTACGCTTTCAGAAGTTAAAGTGATGTGATCCTGCAAATGATAACTGCAACGTGAATTACGAACTGAAAACTTTGTTTTAAATGACTGTAGGAAAGGTGACTATTTTCCAGACTCCTAAAGGCTAAAAATCCAGTTTTGGTGGAACGTTTCCCCTACTTTTTGGTAAATAACTATAACTTTTTATTTGGTAGCAGTGCAATGGACAGAAATTGTAGCCAGGCATGTAAAAAGACCGTTTTAGTGGATGCTTGCACTAAAAATGGAAAACTGTTTATGCATTTTGGCCATTCATTTACACAACAACTGCGTTTTGGGAGTCTGAAAATGCAAACTTATGAAAATAGTGTTATGTGTATGTGCGCAGGTAGTGTTTCTTTACAAAGTGCATCACCACCTACTGGCCTGGCATACATAATACAGCGTTTTTAATCTTTCATGGATCTGTGTGAACGGGGATTTTGACAATGCTGTTGTCTGCAATGTAATGGAAAGATTGACTGCGATGGAAGAAAATTGTAGTCAGACGTCTAAGACAACTAAATGATAACTGCAGTGTGAATTACAAAAATGCTGTTACTTTGTTACAAAATCTTGACTGTACAGGGGACTATTTTCCAGTCTCCCAAAGGCATAAAAATCCAGTTTTGGTAGAACATTTCCCCGACTTTTTGGTCAATAATCATGTCAGTTTGCTTGGTAGCAGTGCAATGGAAAGAAATTGTAGCCAGGCATGTAAAAGCACAGCTTCAGAAACCAAATCATAAATTGAGCATGAATTATGGACCAAAAACTTTGTTTTAAATGACTTTAAAGGACTATTTTCCAGGCTCTCCAAGCATAAAAATCCAATTCTAGTGGAACATGTTTTTGTAAATAATTATAACCTTTTTAATCCATAGCGGTGCAATGAAAAGAAATTGTAGCCAGGCATGTAAAAATACAGCTTTAGAAAACAAGAAGAAGCTGTTGTATTAAATGTCATGCCCCTTATTAATATTCATGACTAAGCTGATAATGTTCCTGCCCACTTTTCAGATCATCCCTATGCCCTTGGTGGCAGGAAATGCAAGTGTGTGACTATTCACATGTATGCAGTTTGTGAGTAAGCTATCTTAAAGGAATAGTTAATCATAAAAAATCATGTCATCATTCACTCATGTCGTTCCAAAGCTGTATGATTTTGAGTTTAGTCTGTGGAACATCAGAGAAGGTATTTAGTGTATTTTACCCCATATAATGAAAGTCAACAGGGACCAAAACAAAATTGGACCCCAGTAACTTTCTTTGCATGGACAAAAATGAAATGAAAAAAAATTTTCTTTTGTGTTCCAAAGGAAACACAAAAGCAGTGTTGCCAAGTTAGTAACTTTATCGCTAGATCAGACTCTAGAGCACTTTCTGTTGCTTCTAACCTCTTCTCTAAGTGATATTTCACATGTAAATACAGCCGAAATTACAGCACAGCCATATCTTTATCTTATGCATATGTGAGACAACATCTCAATTATAAATCAGTATTTTAATGCAGAGCAGCAGCTTGAAAGGGACAGCTGATTATCATGTAGTCTTAATGGGCTGTGTTTAGTCACTATTTTCAAGATTCAAGATTTTTTATTTGTCACATACATGATTATATAGAAATATAACCAGCAGTGAAATGTGAGTTATATCTATTTCATATTTCATATTCATCCCAATGCCTGACAACAGAAACAAAAAAATAAATGTAAAAAAAGAAAACAGTTTCATTAGAAATTTGGCTGTATGTGAGAGTAGAAAATTAGCAAACAAATGTAAAGGGCTGACACTAGGCCGAATGACATAATGATGTCATGAATATGCTAATTAGCATACATTCTGAGCAGTCGTTTGCTACTTTCCATTAAAAGTAGTTGGAAAAAAAGACACATTTTCAAAATTTTTGCATGTCCCATTAAAGGTAGTGCCTATGAAATCCATTTTATTTTTTCAGGATTCCATTTTTGTTCCATTTTAATTTTTCTAGACTCTGTTTTAATAGTTACTGTACATTAAATTCATATTCATCAAAAAGCATGTCTAATTAATTGAAATCATGAAACTTACAATATTAAACAGCAATTTATTAAAAGTTTAACAAAAATTACATTTTTAAGGCCCTATGAAATTTGTTTTATTTTTTGCTCAAATTCAGGTTTACTTTTTATTAAATTCAGTTTTCCATTAATTTTCTGGATTCCATTTGAATGGTTTCATTAAATATTAATAATCAAAAGCATCTCTAATTAATTGATTTAAAAAAAAAAAATAATTTATTATTATTTTTTTTTTCCATACTAAGAAAGTGAATGGCTACCGTCAGCTGTCTGGTTAATAACATTCTTCAAAATATCTTCTTTTGTGCTCAACAGAAGAAAGACAGTCATACAAGTTTGGAAAGACTTGAGAATGAGTAAATGATGACAATTTTCATTTTTTGGTGAACTGTCCCTTTAAGTTCCTTGAGATGAGCTGTTCATTATGCATGCTTGCAAAGTTACCTGACATGGGTTCCAGCCTCTCCATAAACAGATAACTACCATGGTGTGAAATTTTACTGGTCGCCCACTCTGAATCCATCATACCTAGTCTAGCATTTGCTACTTGCCTCACTTTATCCTTTCAAAGTGGCTCTCCTCTTGAGAGATGTTAATCGCACACGTTTCTCCAGACGGCCGTTATCGGGCGTTAACATTGATCTCCATTCAAGCGGCTTGGAAATTAAGTTTCCTTTGCCCTGGTGGTACACTACAATTATGAAGTGCCAAATACGGCATGTTTACGTCTTCCTGGAGAAGAGGATTTAAAGTGGGTGTCACTGAGGTACAAGAGGAAAAGCTGACCAATTAGTGTACTGTACTGAGCTGTAATGATAAGCTGTGTGATGTGACTTCATTTCCTGTCTTTGAGTGAGTGTTGCGTGATGGCGAGTAGATGCTCATTATAACCAGAAGAATCCTTTATTGCTGCTCATCACACCAGTGCTTCAAACAATGTGAATGGCGAATTTGTGTGGAGGAGGTCATTTGGGCCAGACGTTGCTGCAGGCTTGTGTTCATTTCCAGATTCGAGGCCTATGATAGTCACACCTGTCCTCTTTTTTCTGATCTGTTCACCCAGCATCGTGATTCAGGGCAGAGGTGATATGGCCGGGGGGATTGTGTGTGACAGATGCTTTGGGGACATTCAGGTAGGTAAATAGGTTGTTGATGTTTGTCCTTCAGAAGCAGCTTCTTTGTCGCAGTTTTAACTGCATCCAGTGCAATGCAAGAGGAGAGACGCTGTAAATCAAAGAAGTAGGTAGTAACAGTTATTTTAATGTGTGGTGCTTTTTAAATAGTTTATTTTGGGTGAAGTAGAGTTAGAGAGGAATCTGAGGCTGTTTGGTCTGAACACAAACTTTATTGTTGGTCTCTTTGTCTTATAATTTTAGGTCCGAAGCTGATACGTTGCTCGTCATCACGAGTGAGTAAAAGAGTAAAAAATCATAAAACAGTAGTTTACCACTTTTAACTAGATAACAATGGAAGAATTCATTTCACTTTTGCAATTTAGCATTCTTTGTGTTCATACATCAACAATTTTGCAAAATATGATACATAACCTAATAAAGATTTACAAAATGAATAAAATGAATATATTTATTTAAAAAAAGATTCACAGATGTGTAACCAATTTCACATTTAACAAATATAATTCACAAATGCAAAACTTTTTAGTGTTGTTGTATTATGAATGGATTTTTGGAGATTTGAAAATGCAGATTCAGCAATCAATTAAAAAATTTAAAACCATACAAAAACACTTGTGCATAAATCTTGTTTTGCATTTGTGAATTGTATTTCATAAATATATTCATTTTATTATGGGAATGTGAATTAGATTATGCATTTATGAATCATATTTGGCAAATATGTTTATTTTAAATGTAAAGTGCACTGCATTTCACATGACTTAGAATGTTATTTTAGTATTGTTTATATAGTATTTATATTTATATAGTATTTATTAATTTATTATTAATGTATTAATAAATGTTATTTATGAATATTTCAAATTAGAAGTTTAGGTTTTAGCAATGTTACTTGTCGTTAGCATTTTTTACTTTATTTTAGTTGAAGTTTTGGTAATTTTAGTACTTAAACCTAAGTTTACTTTATATTAGTTGCTAAGGCAGTATTTTTAAGTTTAAGTTTTTCATCTGATACTTGTATTTTATTTTATTGCCATTTTATTGCAATTAAGGAACACTTTTTTTAAATAGTTTTAGTTAACATAAATGTTTAACCAATTTCACATTCAAAAAATATGATTCACAAATGCAAAACTTTTTTACAGTTTACACTTGTAAATTCATAAATTGTGTTCTGCATTTGCAAATCATTTTTTTTTTAAACACCTTTGTGGATTGTATTTCAGAAACGTATTCATATTATTTTGGGAATGTTAATTAGATTATGCATATATGAGTCATATTTTGCAAGTATGTTTATATTTTACATGTAAAGTACACTGCAGTTCACATAAACTGAATTATTTTAATATTATATAGTATTTATATAAGTATTTATTTAGTAATTTAATTTAACAATTTAATAAATATTCTTTATTAATATTTCAAATTCGCCTTGTTTTTATATTTTAAATGTAAGTTTTAGCAATTGTGTTTCTTTCTTTCTCTTTTTTTTTAGCTTTGGTTTTTTTATTTAGCTTTAATTTATTTTAATTTCACTTACAGTAATTTTAGTACTTAAGTTAGCTGCCAAGGCAATATTTTTTAAGTTTTAAGTTTTTTATTTAATTCTTGTATTTATTTTTTTTTCAGTTTTTACTTTTTTACTTTTATAATAACAACTGGACTCCTGCTTTCAATCACTCAAATAAGCCAAACTCTGACAACAAAACTTGGATATCCACCATAAGTTCTAGTATGAAATGAACTGCACACAAACTTCAATTCAGTATCAACTGGACACATTGGGAAAGTTTTCTGTGGTGGCTCTCAAGCACCAACAGTAATGATGTATCACAGTACGAGAGCTTATCTGTTCTTTTTCACACGACTGGCCGTTTTATTTGTTTGTTCCTCTTTCCTTTCAGCGTCCATGTTTGAGTAAGTATCAGAGTTGAGGAACAGGCTGGATCCGTGTCCCCGCTCAGCAACCTACACCCTTGAGTAATGGAGGCCATCTGCTTCCAAAGAGCTCCGTCAGCAAAACGGAGTCAGCCGAAAAGATTTCAGTTATCAATATACCATTTAATACATCGCCCGCAGCCCAAACAGTCTGGCGTTCAGACAGCGCGAGATGGAGGATGTTATTCCTCAGCTACATGGGTGGATTCTGCAACGCGGCAAATCGGATTCAGAGCTGACTCGCATCTATCACGCCGTGGATAAATGACCATGTCTGAGGAGAAGCAAACATCCCTGTGCCTTAGCAGACCGGTTAGTGCAACACTTTTTACACACAACAAACCGAGCCATTTTTGATCACGACAAGGCGGTACACAGCAGATACAGAGGCTTGAAATTGAACGAGTTTGATATGTAAAGTAAAACCAGTTTGAGGCTCTATAATGGTGCGCTGAACATCTTTTGATGTTTTCATACCTTTCTAAACAGAGCTCTTCTAAACACCTACTGAGATGAACAAAAGCTCTACTGAGAAATATAAATACGCTGTTTTTCAAGATTACATTTGCATACGGAGTACTAAGAGATGTCTGATGATGGTAGATTCACTTTTTCCTTCTCCTGGCTTTCTGAATGAGAAAGCAACCTAATTACACAAATGACCAAAGATGACTGCCATTTAGAGAGTGTTAGCACTGAATGAGACACAATGACATTCTGGGAACAGTTTCTCCGTGTCCCGAGATTGCAGCCACCAGCAATTTATCTATACACATCAAATGTGAAAATAGGGTATAAGTCAATCACATATCAAAGCTAATCAGAAACATTTTTTGCCAGTATATGCTAAATAATGCTGCAGAAACATGCATTGCACTATAAAATTACAAAGACAAAAATTGTTTATTAGTGAATTTTTGTGAAAATGTTTAGTGGAATATATAATAAACATACACACACATACATATATTATATATATTATATATATATATATATATATATATATATATATATATATATATATACACATACATACATACATACATACATACATACATATACACACACACATAGAATGTGACACTGAAGTCTAATAAAGCTGAAACTTCAGCATATACCGAACCGTGGGTAGTGAACTTTGTTCCCTTTCACTCATAGTATAAATACTGAATATAAAGATGGAGTCTAAATGGAATTGTGGGTATTGAGACTTGGCCCTGTGCCATTCTATAATAGTCAGCTGTGCTGTTGTTTTGAATGTTTTTTTTTTGCATTGGCTCTGTCATTATCCATCTATCACGTCTCTGGCATTGAGGGGAGGTTTCACCTTCACAGTAAATATACTCAAGCTGTCTATTTAAGTTTGATATTGCACACACCAACCGAGATATAAACCACAGACTTACTCTTGCTGCTGACCTTCAATCAGCTTTTCTTTCAGTGCTTCATGTGACCAATATATGAAACTAAATGAAACTAAAGGCTCATATATATTATATTACATTACAGCCAGCAGCCATATCACCCTGCAGCCCAAGACTGGTTGCCCACTGAAGCTAAGCAGTGCTGAGCCTGGTCAGTACCTGGATGGGAGACCTCCTGGGAAAACTAGGTTGCTGCTGGAAGAGGTATTAGTGCGGCCAGCAGGGGGTGCTCTACCTTGTGGTCTGTGTAGATCCTAATGCCCCAGTATAGTGACGGGGACACTATATTGTAAAAAGCACCGTCCTTCGGATGAGACGTTAAACCGAGGTCCTGATTCTCTGTGGTCATTAAAAATCCCAGGATGTCTTTCGAAAAAGAGCAGGGGTGTAACCCCGGCATCCTGGCCAAATTTGCCCATTGGCCTCTGACCATCATGGCCTCCTAATCATCCCTATACACTGATTGGCTTCATCACTCTGTCTCCTCTCCACCAATAAACTGGTGTGTGGTGAGCGTTCTGGCGCAATATGGCTGCCGTTGCATTATCCAGGTGGATGCTGCACACTGGTGGTGGATGAGGAGATTCCCCCCTTCTATGTAAAGTGTAACGAATTATTATTATTATTATTACCTTATATATCATAATTTCTACTCTCTGCAGAAGAGTGTGTTTACAACCCGAATGCCTCCTCTTCTCAGTACAAAAATTTCCATTAAAAATGCATTGTTTTTAGCTGAAAGCTGTAATAACGTGACATGAAATTTTAACATCCAACAATAAGACAAACCCCTCTGGAAAGGTTTATTAAAAATTCACAACATATAGACCTGCACACTTCACTTTTACCACCGGAGAAACATGTTTGATGGTAGATGCCATGCTTCATGTGTATCATATTTCCGTATGATTCCGTATGATTTTTCAAATTCGGTATGATTTTTTTTTTTTTTATGTATTACTTTTTTCCCCTCAGTATTTTCTACTGGGGTCAGTAGGATTTTTTATTATTATTATTTCATTTTACTTTATTTTATTTTTATTATTTTGGGGGGGTAAGTGAGATTTTTTATTTATTTATTTTCATATTTTGAAATTAATAATTTTATTCAGCATTAAATTGGTCAAAAGTGATGGTACAGACATTTATGTTATAAAAGATTTTTATTTTAGATAATTGAGAAAAATGTAGCACCATTTCCATAAGAATGTTGGTAACCAAACAGTTGATGGTAGCTATTGACTTTCATAATATGGAAAAAAATACTATGGAAGTCAATGGCTACCGTCAACTGTATGGTTACCAACATTCTTCAACAGTAGAAATAAACTCATACAGGTTTGAAACAACTTAAGGGTAAGTAAATGATGACAATTTTCATTTTTGGGTGAACGGTCCCTTTAAGCAGCACAACTGTTTTTAGAATTTATAATAAAATGTTTCCTAAAGGGATAGTTCACCCAAAAATGAAGACTGTCATTAATTATGATGTTCCAAACCCGTAAGACCCTTGGAACACAAATTAAGATATTTTTGATGAAATCCGAGAGCTTTCTGACCCTTCATAGACAGCAATGCAACTGACACATTCAAGGCCCAGAAAGGTAGTAAGTACATCATTAAAACAGTCCATGTGACATCAGTGGTTCAACTGTAATGTAATGAAGCTACGATAATACTTTGTATGCACAAAGTCTATGCTGATCAGAGAGCTCTGGGATTTCATCACAAATATCCTCATTTGTGTTCCGAAGATGAACGAAGGTCTTACAGGTTTGGAACGACATGAGTAATTAATTTTTTTTGGGGTGAACTATCCCTTTGAACACCTGATCTGCATTTCAAAATGATTAAAAATCCAGTAAAACACTTTATATTAAGGTGTCCTTATTACACGTTACATGTACTTATTATTTTAATAACAATTAATTATGCATAATTACATTCAAGTAACTCTAAGCCAAACCCTAATCCTAACCATATATTAAGTAGTAAGTACATGTAGTTCATTAATATTACTCAGTACTTAAATGTATAATTACACTGTAACAAAGACACCTTAAAATAAAGGGTAACCAAAAATCCCTCTGGAAAGGTTTATTAACAGTTCACATCATACAGACCTGTCGCTTTACTCTTACCAATGAAGAAACATGTTTGCTGTTAGATGCCATGCTTCATATTTCCAAAGCGGCTATGATCTGTTTTTTCCTGCATTTTCTATTCCAGCATCTGCTCCAGAGCCTCAAGGTTAGATTTGCCTCTAGGGTGTCCGGGATTGTTCGCAGCATATGTTGTTTATGAGCAGCTTCAAAACCAGCTGCCCTTTCCCTGGAACAAAGCAGTAAAGTTTACGGATTCGGTTTTGATCAGAGATACCGAAATGTCAGAGTCAACAGTGCACAACTATATTGCAACAACGTCGTTGGGCTTTTATTTACGACTTGCTCCTTTCGGACAACGTTTCCAGCGAATCCCACATGCATTTCTGTACAAAATGAGGCTCGTGCATAATGGCCATATTGTAAATGGCTTCAAAGCAATTTCAAGACAAATGATGGACTGCGCTGGTCTTTAAGCTACTGTCAGATAACTGTAAACACTGAGGGACATAAGGGACATGTTTCTAATCTACTGTATGCCAATTTGACTTTCTTCTTCTCCCAAGGACAGACTACCACCTGCTGAAAAAATCCTATTTTATGCGCATGTTTATGGACACCTGGACTCGGGAGACAAGTCTGATTGATGGCTGAGAGCTCTGGGGAAAAAGCCGCCTTACCCACAGACACGCCTCTGGATCCATTTATCACAATCATTCACAGAAAGATGGAGGCATCGGCAAAAAAAAAAGTGAGACGGTGCTCTACGGACAAAACTGCGACCGGTCTGCAGGCGTGCATCACGGAGGGAGGTTTGGAGATAATTGGACAGTTGGTGGGAGAGAACACTCCACCGGAGAGACATTTTGGACAGGGAACACAGATGGACAGATGGATGGAGAGGAAAACTAACAGACGAAGAGTATCAGAAGTGCAGGAAGCCTGCGACGTCACTCCTGGGAGTCTCTGTTATTTCGGGTGACCACTGCCGTTTCTCGGTTCTCCTATATGCAACCCAGGCTCATGAAAATACTTGCCTCTACATATATTTCTGCAACACCATAATTACGTGCCTTACTGCACTTTTTGCGGTAGTTTCAAAGTGAAATGTCCAGAGAGTGGCGCTAAAACACACATTCAATATGTGAACGTGGCACCTTTTTATTGCTGCATTTTTATTACGTTGCTTGAGGTACGTATTGCGGCTGTTCAGAATTCAAATATCCGTGAGTGTCGCTAAAGGTTAATGCTCTATCGTGTTGGGAATTTTGACAGCAAATTTTGATTTAGTTTTAGTCATAGCCTTTTTTGCCATTATATTAAAATTAAATAAAACCTCTTCTCATAATGAACAAGAACATGGTCTTCTTTTCAATGAAATACCAATGGTTATATAGGGTAATTATGCATTCTTTATGACAACTTGTTTACCATATTCTTCATTCTTTCAAGCAGACATATTTATTTATATAAATAAAATTAGATGAATCTTTATTAGGGCTACTAAAGTGATTCAGTCAAGAGCAGTGAGTGATTTTCTGTCTTTCTTTTGTTGCTTGATTAACATCAATGACAATAGCAACTAAATTAGGCTGCTATCGGATGCAATGGATGCAATGTACTGATACACGTTCTTCCTACTGTTCAGTGGTGGAAAGAGTCCTGAAAATTTGTACTCAAGTACAAGTACTGTTACACTGCTGAAATAATACTCAATTACAAGTAAAAGTACTGGTGCCAAAACAGTACTTAAGTAAAAGTACTCCTCTCAAAAACTACTCAGAATACTAGTTACTAGTTACTTTTTAGCCGGTGATATTTAATGAAACAAATATTAATTCATATCAAAGATCTATGTGGATAATAGCTACTTTGAACAAAACCCACTTTTATCTTATTGACTGAAATGGAATATTGGATTTTGAATACTCCACCTCTTGCTCATAGCAGATTCACGGTTGGACAGGAGTGGTTAAGAATATCTGCTTGTTACGTCTGACATCACGCCTCACCGCTTCTAGGTCCTAATGCTCTGCCAGACGCCCCCCCAAAAAAACAACAAACTGTGCTAATACACACCCACAATGTCATGTAATACTGAAAAATTATAACCCTAACCTTTATCTCCATACTGAAATCCCAGATGGCCAGACAGTGTTTCAGCTAAAATATTAGTGTCAGAGACACTGTGAGAACAGAGACTGTAGTGTGCACAGCAATTTTTTTAAATGCTTAGCTTAAATATGTCATATTAATTAAATAGTGCTCATAAATGGCTGTTGAGATAGTATTCTCAAGTGAAATGAGTAGAGGCATGGACCCGGAAACAGCAGTCCTTACGTCATACTTAACAAGAGGATTCTCCCCAAGCTGTCAAACTGACGTCATCAGAGCGAGAACGCCATTCCAGAGCGGAAGAAAATTTTTCAGTTTTTGATTAAAGATTACGACGGCAGACAATTTTTTATTTTATTTTTTTCTCTCCAGTGTATTGACTTGCACGGTTTAATTGTTCACCACAAAGCTAGTAATGTGCACTAAAAAAGTAAGTAGGGTCATTTTGATTTTATGATGACTAATCATTTCCAAAACCATTGGCAAAACTACCACATACTGTATACTGCCATATAGATATTTTAATATTTTAAATTTTTTTTGTCCATCCATTTTTTCAAGGCAATCATTATTTCAAGCTTATTATTTCAAGCTTTGGAACTGGTTTAATCCAAGTCTTCTAAAAAGACACATTCGCTTTATATGATGAACAGATTTTAATATAGGCCTTTATGTACATACAAAAAAATATTGATCAATTGCCATTACAAAAATCTCAATCTTAAACATTTGCTCATTCTGTGTATTTGTGTCTTTAAAATAGGGTAACTTTGTTGCAAAAGCTTACAACAAAAGGAAGCTTGATTTCAAATTTGATTTCAAACTGAATTGAATTTACAAAAAAACGGCAGGTACACAGTCAGTAATAAAATTATAAAACAAATGACCTCAATTCAGTTGAGGTATACGAAATATGACAACACTCGATTTTTATAAGCAGTGATTTAAGAGCCATATATTTTGGGCCTATTTATTTAGATAAATGGAACATCAGATGGTTTTGACCTGTAATGTCTGTACAATTTAGTGATGCAGTTAGGCAGACTAGGATATTTATATGTACAAATCAGACAAATATCCCATTCCAAAACATTTCTAGCATAAACTTACATTGTAAAGAAATTAAAGTTCCATTTTTGATTGTTGAAAGACTTTCAGGTGCATTTCACTTACAGCCAATAAAATTTCCAGTAGGATTTTCATCGGTCAGGCGTGGATCTATTCTGAATGGTTGATAACTTTCGACAAAGTTTAATTCAGGAGCAAAGAGAAATAATTTCTACTATAAAAGCATGGAAAGATCGCGATTGCACACAAGTAATATCGGAGTGAGAGGACAGGCAGTTCATTTGTATAAGTTAAGCCTATTTGAAAGCTTGCATCCAGTTTTCTGCGATTACATGACTGTGTTCTCATGTTACAATAAAGCGCTCGCCACATTTGCTCAGAAATGATTAAAATTATGCGGAATACCTGCAATCCTGCGCGGACATTCAGTATCGGTATCAAAATATAGAAATTTATGATAACGCTACCATGTAGTTTGTTTCTCCAAACTTTGAGTCCATAAATCACGCTGAGCTCCATCACTGTCTGATCAGCTCTTCACCTGCTGCTGCAGCGGCGGCTTTTTCCGGTTCAGATATCAGGGCTTTTATTGGTCCGTTTACGATCGGATATCTTTATTGGCTACTGAAGTGCAGTCAAAGGTTTGAATATCAATTCAAATTATGGGCGTACTCAGTAATTAACTGTGATTTAAAAGTAACGAAGTAGATTTTTTTGCTTAATTTGTACTTAAGTACAAGTAAAAGTACAGCTTTAAAAATATACTCAAAAAAGTACAAGTACCCGAAAAAACTACTCAATTACAGTAACATGAGTAGTTGTAATTCGTTACCTCCACCACTGCTACTGTTTACATTCACTTAAGACGTAATTGACTGTTTTTACGTGAATACTCATCAAAACGGACAATTAGACATAATTTTGTGTGTATTTCTCCTTTCATGCGCCACGAACGAGTACTCGTGTGCAGTGTTAGGGGTAACGCATTACAAGTAACGTGAGTTACGTAATCAGATTACTTTTTTCAAGTAACTAGTAAAGTAACGCATTACTTTTTAACTTACAAGAAAATATGTGTTACTTTTTCAAATAATTAACACCAGTTACTGTTTTTCCCATTTATTGATTGACAGCTCTCCTGTTCCCATGTTGAGAGAAATCAGGAGCAAGATGTTACTGTAGTTCTAGAATAAATGTGAACATGCATTACTTCATCTCACTCGCAAAAAAAAAAAAAACAGATTCGGTATTCCTCAAAATGAATAAAAACAGTGAAATACAACTCAGAATATGACGTAAACCTGCAATAATTAAATGTTAAATACCACAAATATCCTTTATGTATTTAATTCCATTTTATTAATCAATGTCTTTGCTGCTGACCTTCGATGATCCAATTCAACCATACTAATAAGCAAAAATTACTCTAGATAAACGTTTCTTTTTTTATTGCTAAAGTATGTTGAACTTTTTTCTTCTGCATTTTACTGTACAGATGTGAATTTACTTTACCTTCAGCCTGAGGCTTATTCATTTCACTTTTGGCGTGAGAGTGCTCTTACATTTGCTAAAAATTACTTTTTTATATTAAAAACAAACAAGCAAGCCCTTCCCAGACTTAAAAAGTAATCCAAAAGTAACGTAACGCATTACTTTCCATAAAAAGTAACTAAGTAACGTAATTAGTTACTTTCTTAGGGAGTAATGCAATATTGTAATGCATTACTTTTAAAAGTAACTATCCCCAACACTGCTCGTGTGCTGTGTGAAATGCACTTTTTGTGTGTGTATGCTTCGGTGGACCGAATTGACTCTCTTGCGTCATCAAATTTATCCATATGTCTGCTCTTCTCTTACTGCCAGATATTGACATTTTTGAACGTTTTATAAGACGTGCAGCAAGTGTATGTTAGCTTATGTCCCGCCAGTTCATATGTACGCATCTAACCTCCTAACCATGCAGCAGATTTGTTCTGAATGAATCTCTTCCCAAATCGTCCCACATTTTCATCTCGTTTTTATTAATTGACGAAAATGTCAATAGTTTTTCGTCATAGTTTTTCTCATTCAAAATGAGTTTTAGTTCATTATCGTCTTGTTTTCGTCTGTGAAAAAAATGTTGTTGACGTAAATTATGACGAAAATTATTCGTCAACGAAATTAACACTGCCCTAAACCTACCCGATAGTGTTAACAAATGCAAAAGTGATTAAATGCATTTGTTGATGCAGCCATGCTATTTTAACTTCCTTATGCAGATCTGAGCTGTTTTGTCGAACCGTAGTTTCATGGGGTTCATACCGGAGCTCTTCATCTCTCAAGTGCAATACCGAGCAAACCTACTGAATTAGAAAACTCATGCATATGAAGCTGTATATGTGACAACAACATTCAAAAGTAACAGTTTTCAAATCACACAGGATGTTAAAATTGTTTTGAAGTCATAACATAACATTATGCAAGTAATTGTGTGAAAATTAGGCTTTGTTAAACAAAACTCTATACCTGTAAATCATACTTTGTGTGAAAAGGAATAAAAGTTGTCTGAGTTTTACTGCATCTAGTGTTCATTTCAACTGGAAACTGCAGTGATTCATACATATTCAGTAGGTACGCTTTTAGAGGCATGTATTTCCAATGAGCCTAGGTTGCCTATATGTCGCTTATGAAGGTGAGCCGAACCCTTTCCCGATGCGTCAGAGCATTTTAATAATTTCGTCTCTTGGACATCCCGATCGTTTGAAATGCAATTATGCTAATGGAAGTGGAGTTGAGGGTCAGCGCGGCACTACTCCACGAACGCTCTTCACCCTTGGAGCAATGAGGCTTAAAAGCATATCATCCCCGCACTTTAATAGATGCGAGGTGGACAGTTAGCAAGGCCCACGTCGGACAAAGAGCTTCTGAAAGTTTTTACCAGTCACAGGTGTATATAGGGTGCAGAGACAGGTCAAATGCACACTCCTTCTTTCTCACCTTCATTGTCCTCGTACTGTACAAAATAAAGGTTCCAAAAGGGGTTTCAGTGTTGTGATAGAAGAACCATTTTTGGTTCCTTAAAGAACCTTTCGGTGACCAGTTCTTAAAGGGATAGTTGACCCAAAAATGAAAATTGTGTCATTAATTATGCACCCTCATGTCGTTCCAAACCCGTAAGACCTTCGTTCACCTTCAGAACACAAATTAAGATATTTTTAATGAAATCTGAGAGCTTTCTGATCCTCCATAGACAGCAACGTAACTGACACGTTCAAGGCCCAGAAATGTACTGTAGTAAAGACATCGTTAAAAATATGGGAATCAATCTGCCATATGAGAAAATATTTTAACATAAAAAGAAATTACACACTTCACATTTCATAGTGATATTCTGCACTTTCCGGATTTATGTCCACATATAATAAATTTTTGTGCACAAAACAGCTGTAATTTAGTGTTACATGGCCATTTCCCACACTGAAAAATAATTGGTGTACAAATATTTTTCACTCAGAAATTGCTCGTAAATTTCACAAATAATTACAAGTACCACATTAAATTAAAATTATTGAAATTTTGAAGTAGAAAAACTATACAGGAATTATGGACTACTGTATTCTGTATAAAAACATAGTATTTTCTTTGAAAACGTACTCCAATAATCTTTGTTTTATTCACATCTTAAAAATATTTTTTTTTACAGTGCACTGATACAGAAATGAGCCAGCTTATTCAGATTTAGAATTTTTTATTTATATTTTAAATTTGACTTTTTAATTTAGTTTTCATGCAGTCATTATTATAGTTAGTTTTAGTTTAATTTTAGTTGCAGTTTATTTTGTTTTTATTTCAGTTTAAGTATTTTAGGGCTGCCGAAGTTAATGCAATAACTTATTACAATTAATGACTTTAAATTTCTCAATGCATTTTAGTATTACTAGTATGTTTAAGATTATAAAGGTTTCACATTTTATAAAACACCATGTATCAAAAACTGAAAAGAATTCTAGCAATCATATATTTAGTTATAGTTAGTTTTATTTGCAGTTAAGTTTTTTGTACACCAAAATAAGTGAAAAATGTGTGAACACTGTGAATAAAAGTCCATCCAAGAGTAAATATAGATATTACATATTTATAAAATATAATTTTCCATCCCAAAAAGGCACAAAATCACTTTCACAGACTTTTTCATTAACTGTTCCCATCTGGTGGAATGACCTGCCCAACTCAATCCGAGCAGCTGAATCCTTAGCCTTCTTCAAGAAACGGCTAAAAACTCATCTCTTCCATCTTTATTTGACCCTCTAACTCTACCACTCTCTATTCTTATTCTATTTTATCTATCTGCCTTCTTTTTATTTAAAAAAAACACACACACACACACACACACACACACACACACACACACACACTTGACCCTCTATCAATTGCATATTTATTCTCTAACTGCTAGATTTTCTTGAAAAACTAACACTACCTTTCTTTTCTGTATTCTATCTACTTGTTTTCTTTAAAAAAAAAAAAAAAAAAAACCTTGCTAAGTGTACTGCGTTAGGCTAACCATGACTTGTTATAGCGCTTGCATGTTATTGCTCTTTTGTTGGTTTTGATTGCTTCTATTGTCCTCATTTGTAAGTCGCTTTGGATAAAAGCGTGTGCTAAATGACTAAATGTAAATGTAATAAAAAAACAGAATACACAGTTTTGTTAATATCTGCTTTACTTACAATTGCTAAAAGCTTTATGCCAGAAACTTGTGGCCACACAGAGAATGCATTGCGTTATCCCGATTCATAAAGCAACACATTTTCTGTGTGGCCACAAGCACATTTCTATAATGCAGCACAGCACAAAAATATGAGCTTGCGTAACAAGAAACAGTGTACGTTTCATGTCAATGACCTCTTTTATGATTGGCTGTCCAAATTTGTATGTTAAAAAAGCAACACTGCTATTATAACACACTCATAACTGGTCCAATATACAGTACCACAGTCTAAATAGCCGTTTTAAATTGTGATTTTTCAGTTATTGATCTCCAATAATATTTATGCATTACTGGTTTCTCTGTTTGTATAACCTGCTTTGTCCTGTGGCTTGATTAATTAGTTACAGTAAGTACGTGCGAACAAATATTTACTCTCATTTCAGCGCTCTGCCCGTCTGTGGCCCTGATCAGCTGTGCTGAGCATCACAAAATACCGCTGCTCTGTATCGGAGTGTCAGTTCTTTAGAGATTACCCATAGCCTTCCTCTACATTACTCACACATCTAAAGTAGAGGAACCAGCCCCTTAGGGCCCACTGTGCTCACACAGCGATAATTAGCTTCAAGTGTTCTATTCTGGGATAATAGAGCAGCGTGTCACAGCAGACAAACCTCCACAGCCAGCCAAAACCGCACCCCTATCGCTGTTTGAGTCCTAGCTTGTTGAAATATATGGGTACAACACAGCAGGCTGCGTTTGAGCTCTTGGCGTCGTGTTTTTCCTGCTAAGTCAACTGAGGTCGATTCTGAAATAATGCTTAATTGTTGGCCCCCGAAGGATGTTAATTAAGGAATTGAATTTGATATGATATCCACAACCCTGAAAGCAAGCCAAAAGTCAAAGGCTTGTGGATTTTCCTGTGAGAGAAGCCAGATGCGGTGTATCGCGGTCGGATCGAATGGCATTCTAATGAAGCCTGAAAACACAGATGGTGACAATTAAAAGACAGCGCTAGCTTTTGTCGTCGTATCAACCGCCTGACAAGACTGTGAGTGATGTTAGATCTGGATTTCAAGAGAAATGTGATCGTCTTTGAAGGTTTACACAGAGTTCTGTAAACTGTAGTGTTGAGCTGAAGTGAGGAAGACGGTGTGCCCTCAGTCAAGCTCTTTTGTTCGGTGGGCCGAGAGCATGATGCCATCTGGAGATGCAAGGAGTAATAATTCGGGTGGCCAAAGCATAATTAGGAGGATGATAATGATGCTTCAGTAGGTCGCACACAGTCTGGCTTCACTGCATGGTCTGAGCTTCACTAGATAGTTGAGGGTTCCTAGTTGAGAAATTGTTTCCGTTTGACAGATTTTTGTTTATTGATGCTCAAAAAAAAAGTCAGATTATCAAAAGTGTCTGAATATGTACAGGGAGTAATGTTGGAGGTGCTTTTAAGAAATGAGTACAGTGACATATTTAATTTGTATAAATTATATAATATAAAATTAAGTAATGATAAGTTTATATAATATTAAAATGATAAAATTATATTATTATTATTATTATTATTATTATTATTATTATTAAGTAATATAGTTTTAATATTTTTTATTTAATAATAATAATAATAATTATTATTATTATTATTATTATTATTATTATTAAGTAATATAGTTTTAATATTTTTTATTTAATAATAATAATAATAATAATAATTATTATTATTATTATTATTAATAATAATAATAATAATAATAATATAAAATTAAATAATACGTTTAAATAATAGTAAATTGATAAAATATTATTATTATTATTATTATTATTATTATTATTATTATTATTAATACTGATGTAATATAAATATACCGTAAACATTTTTATGTAAAAATTACCTAAAATAACTGAATATGTGTTTAGGGGTACTTTTTAGAATTATATGAATTATAAAATATTAAATTATATAATAATAATAATAATAATAATAATAATAATAATAATAATAATATGAGGTAATATAATTATATTACTTTTATTATTTTTATTATTATTATTAAATATATTCATGTAATATACATATACCATAAACAACCAATTATTTTTGTAATTTTACATTTACTCTGTAATTTTTTTTTTCAAATGATTAATTTTCATTAATTTTCTGTTTATTTAATTTACTAGACACCATGTCTACACTGCAATGGAACAACACAAGATCACTCTCATTCTACTGAATGAAGCTGTCTACACTGCAAGTGACGTAACATCTTTAGAGGTATTGTCACTGCATGCAAATTTTGTTGGTGAACAAAGGCTTGTCAACACCAACAAGAAAAAAAATCTTGAAAAAAAATACTCAAGCAAAAACAGCATGAGTGAAATGATACAAAAGTAACTAAAGTGTCACTTTCCATTAAACGTACCAACATAATATAATTACACTCAAATTATACCAAATGGTAAGTGTGTCAAATTATAATTAAAATTCTAATTTGACATGCATACTATACGTTTCCTCACTTTTTACAAGCACGCTCTTTCAGATCCACCATCAGCCAGAACGCTGAGGACATTGGAAGGACATCTCAAAGCGTAATTCTCAGTTTATGGCACTCATTTCTTGATCTTTCGCTTCCTCTCTCCCTTTGTATTATATATATAGATGCATGTACTCCTGCCTCAGTGAAGACTGTTAGATGTGATCTAGCAGTTCAAGAGTGAAGCTCAGATAAAATCTTATTAGCGCAGACGTCCTCACTTTACCCTCAACAGAAGTGACATTGCTGAGAGGAAGTGAAACACGGGTCGGTATCCCGCAGCAGGAATCGGCCATTAATCCCCAGCAGCCAATGAGAAACGCCAATAAAGAAGCTTAACTTTACAAGACTCAAGCTAACTTTTACACTCGCTGACTAGGAGCAGCTAATGAGAAACAGAAACTTGTGTAACTGCAAAGGCCACTTATCTCGATTTCATCTTACGTCACTTTCATCTCAGCTGTCCGTTCTGCTCAGCTTGGTTCGCTGATGTGAAGTTTAATGTTGTGGGTGGGCAGGACAAATTGCTAGTGTTTGTGCAATGCGAGAAATGAATTGTCATTCATTTCGCTTTGATTAAATCGCCCCTGGCGTCGCTGTGTTCATTTAATTTGGGCTAAAGTAACTAGTTAATTCACACGTCTTCAGTATGTGCACTTACAGCAGCTGTGAGACTCTTCTCACATGTAATGTATTGTGCTAATAATTTATCATTTACTTGAGTTGTCATTCAGGAGGTTGTTGGATGTGCATTAACCATTGCTTATTGAAGAAATGCTTTTGAGATAACATATGGCTCCTGAAGTAAAATATTGTTATTCAAAAAATGCAATAGACTGACCACCCAGCTAACAAAAATATGTTCTAATAGACCAATTCGGTGTTTGCAAAGAGTGATAATGTTTTTCGTCAGTGGAGCCTATCTGGTGGCAGAAAATGGCAGTTTTTAAGTAGCAGTCATGGAAGTCATGGAATAAAAGAATAAAAAAAGGTAAAGTCGAGTATATATTTAAAAATTCTGACTTTATTCTCACCGTTCCGTGATTATATCTCACAATTCTGATAAGAAAAATCATTTCATTTTCTCTCAGAATCATGAGTTTATATCCCACATTTCTGGCTTTTTTTCCCCTCAGAATTGACAAACTTGCTATTGTTGAGTTAAATCGAGTTATAAAATCCGAACTAGGATATATAAAGCAAGAAAAAAAGTCAGAATTGTGAGATAAAATAGGTATATTTCCTTGGGTTATATAAACGTCAAGGAAACATTCTCTTTTATCATTTTGCAAACATTATGTAAATGTTACTTTTGAATGTTCTCAGAATGATCTTGAAAGAAGTAGTAACATTTTAAAAAACATTAGACGAATGCCCAACTAAAACATTTCTGGGGAAAAAAAAAAACATTCCATGAATGATGTATAAATAACATTTTTTGCTAACGTTTTGAGAACATTATTAAACAACAAATAACTCGGAATGAATGTTCTATTACTTGAGTAATGTTTGTTTATAATTTTGAGAGAGCATTGTTAGAACATTAGTCAAAAAGTTCTGAAAATCTGCTTTGTTAGTTGAACATTTGTCCACTTCATGTACAAGTTCAGTTCATTTGGTTCACATGAAAGCTCTAAACTCAAGTCCAGTTGAAAAGATCAAACTTTTGATTACTTCAATTTCCATTTTTCCATGCTCACAGTTACCAAAGCATAACTCATTTCTCATAACTGCTTGTATCTGTCAAGTTGTTATGGTAGATTTGTTGTCAAACACTTGTTGTCAAAAAGTACATTCTTAAAAAAAAAATTCCTTATGAGCACTGATGGTTCATTGAAGAACCTTTAACATCTATGAAAACTATTCCATTGAACAAAAGGTTCTTTATAAACTGGGGTTTTCATAGAGATGCTATAAAAGAACCATTTTTGGCTCCCTTTCAGTGAACAGTTCTTAAAAGAAACATTTTTTTCTTAGTGTGAAGGACATTTATTCCACTATACTCTCCCTTATTCCACTATAAAGAACCTTTAGTGCAATGGAAAGGTTCTATGGAATTTAAGGGTGCTTTCACACCTGCCACATTTGGTTCGGTTGAATCGCACTAGAGTTCGTTTCCCCCTTTGGTGCGGACCTTTTGGGCAGGTGTGAATACAGCAATCGCACTCTGGTGCGGACCAAACAACCATACCGAGACCCAGCTGAAGAGGTGGTCTTGGTCCGCTCGTTCTGAACTCTGGATTGAATGGTTGAACAGATGAACCAATGAATGGATGACCTTAAGCACACGTGTGGTTTTGTTTACAATTTTTGGTTCGCTTGCTAAAAGCGCAGTGTGAAAGCGAACCGCACCAAAAAAAAAAAAAAAAAAAAAAAACATTCTATTTGGACCAAAGCAAGTGAACTATCGGACTTTCCTGGTGTGAATACGCCCTAAAGGTTCTTCGTGGAACCATCAATGTGAGTAAAGAAGCTTTATTTTTGAAGTGTAGTGAGAAAAGGTTCTTCAAATTTTTTAAATGTTCTTCACACTAAAGAAAATATGGCTTTGTTGAGAAATCCTCCTTTTGGAATCTTTGTTAGATACAATGTGAAACAAGGCCGGTCAGGAGAAGCAGATGGAATTGATGTCTAGTTTGGACCGAGCAACCAAGTGCGAATTTACTAGACACTCTTTTGGGAATGGAAGGAATGATCTCCCTTTGCAGTAGACATATGAGGGGTATTATGACCATGACGTCCTGGGTCAGGCTGAGGGCACAGCGGTCGCCCAGGGAGGGATTTAGCCGCAAGCACTCTCCAGCCTGCCAAGAGCCAATGGGACTTCAATTTTGGGCTTCAGCACAGCTGCAAAGAGCTGAACGGCCTTTGAAAGCCCCCCAAACGCTAATCCTGATGAAATCTCACTATATACAGACAGATAAATATTCTGTAATTTAATACACATAGAGAACATAACTGTATGAGGCCATTTAACCATGACTGATTGTTATGTTTCCGTGTCAAGAGCCATTTTCTTGTGTTACCCCCTTTATTATGTTTATAGTGAGGTAATGGACACTCAATTGCATTCGACACAGCATCATCAACACTCAATATTACATTTGACACGCTGTAAATCAGAAACCAACCTCTGACAAATGATGGCCATTTCTCCATCTCCTAAACCTCCATCTCCATCTCATCCACAATGACAAGTACGTTTAATTACCGTGATTTACGATGCAGTGTAACTCAGTCGTCATCGCGGGGTGTAAAGTCGTTAGAGGCGAAGCCATTTGGAATGAGCTGTGACTGGCTCAAGTGTTAAAACATAAACTAGCAATTAGAAAATGATAACACATGACTCACGAGGAGCACCAGGGAAGACTCCAGCCATCTGGGATGAATGGAACATCCAGGGACTGGCTGTAGAATTTGTGCTGAGTCTAAAATGGAGCCCTCTGGGTTTTTCACTGGATTAGAATGGTTTGTTGTTGAAGGGAAGCACCAGGCATGAGGAAATTGTGTGCGGTGTGTCTGGAGAAATGTGTATTTCATCTGATAGTGTTTTGACCGGATTGCATTAGTAATGCACTGTTGCTTATCCACTTTGGTGCTGGAGAAAACAAACTCTTAACTTGGAGGAATGGAAAAGTTTTTCATGCACGCAGGCAAATCACAGCTTAAGCTCAATAGAATTCAGCAGTTTAAAGCTGCACTTTTTTTTTTTTTTAGATTTCCAAAACAGTTCCTACGTCTGCCATTGTTAAAACAAACAGGTAGTCTCACTCCAAACTAACACCAGTACTGTTAATAGAGCCAATAATGCAACTATTAGCAGCATTCAAAGCAGTAGTCTTCCTCTCCACCTAGATTATTGAGTCTGTAAATTGAATTTTCAACATAATTTCATAAGTATTCTTATGTATTTTTTTTACCTAAAGTGATTCTTCCACACGTACATTTACTTATTTGCATAGACAATAAAACAATAATACATTACTGAGTTACTGACAGCATCTAAAATGTAAATAATTTGTTTGAAAAGCTTTACAGATGTTTATGTTTTCCTTGTTGATAAAAATTTAATTCATTGAATTAGTTGCTTGATACTATTTTATTTATGACCATTGAGATTACATTGAAATTATAGCATGTTAAACGAGCACACTTTAAAACCTTAAAACCTGTAATCATTTAAGCATTACTTATGCATATAAGTAATGGTTATTTTTATGTTTGCTGTGGGACACAAAATTAGTTTTCTCATTAGGCTGTAACTCAAAAAAAATGACCATAGAATACACAAAAAACATGAAATTATCATAAAAGTAATACATTTATTATTCATGCACTGTAATTCAAATCTTCAGAATCCATGTGTTTGCTTGTTTGTGAGAAAAAGACCCAAATTCAACCCTTTATTCAAATTTTTTCATCTCTATCAATTCAGTAGTGACTGCAATAGTAATAATTTTTCCATTTTAGATGTTGTCAATAATGCATCCATATTGTACATTTCAGTATCTTTCCAAGCGTTCCAAAAACCAGCCTATGTTTTTGCCAGTAAATGTTACGACAATCGGAATTTGATAACCGGAGCAGTCTGATTCATGAATGAATCATTCAGAATTGTTTTGTGAACTGGATCAAATGAGTCATTGAAAAGATCTGACTCAAAACAATGATTCATTCATAAATCTGACATTGCATGCATGAGTCGTATTGACCGCTTTTATGATGTGAAGCTTTTTTTTATTGTACTGCATGTAAAATAGACTTCAGAATTTGGAATTGGAAGCACATGAATAATTTATTTTTAGGTAACTGTTTCTTAAAGATGGACTAGAATAACATGCACACCATTATAGTAGCCTAGCTGGCAAGCTCCTTATAAAGAAAGAAAAGAAAGTAAGTAAGTCCAAATAGAATTAAAAATCAACGACAAGCACCGTGTAGTCGGAGAAATGAATGCAAAATCTAAGAAGACAGAGGTTGCAGCAAACACTTTGATTAGCACAACTACCATGTAGCGCGTAGCTGATGAACTCTTCCAGCTGTGTTCGAAGCTACTCGGATTATCTTCACAGCTATTCTCTTTAAAGGAACTTCTTACATTCTGATTTCCCATGTGTAACTGCTTAGTATTCCATCTGAGAAAGCCGCAGAATTTTAATAAAGGTGCATAGACCTATCTGAGCTTGCTAGCGTAATCTCTCTTTTTATGTATCGATAGGGTTTGTTCAAAAGTCAGTCTGTCGCGTCTTAATAGCTGCAGCTCCACTTCAGCTTCCACTTCCTTCTGCAAAACCTTCTAAAACCTCTTAAGTCCCTTTCCCCTCGTGTTTGTTTTTAAGCATTGTTTCCGACTTTGAGCAAGTTCCACGGATGTCGAGTTGACGGGATGAAAGGCCAAAACCTCAGAGAAGAGTTGCTGTCTCATCCTTCAGCCCTGCAGCGATGGCTCAAAGGGGATTGTATCATTCATCTCCTAGACTTGACAACATTAATTTATCTGTCAGTCATTGCGGGAGCCCGAGCCACTTTGATGAACCCCCTGAGTCTCAAATCATTAAGGCAGTGTCACACTAAACTTTGCAGCATTTAGTGCATAACAAGAGCACATCTCTAAAGTAATTATCCCGGACAATGGCACTTTATCATGCCTTTATGCAATTACGTATTCAAAAACACTCAGCAGAAGGAATCTGAGGCCCCGTCTCCTCCATGGTTACCTTTCATTCATGTTAGAAATACAGCAAACAAATCAAACGTACTGTAGGTGAGTACTAGAAATGCAGAATTAGATTATTATGTTGCTCTTGCCAGAAAATTGCTATGTGATTTTTAGTTGTTATAAGTGTTTTTTCATGCAGTTGCTTGGGTGTTTGATAGATAATTGCATATTACCATCTAGCAGCAAGTCCTCAAATATTAAATATATGAGTCTCTAAATATACTGTAGTTGTTACACCAATAAAGGTTCTTTATTGGTTCCATGAAAAACCTTTAACATTCATGGAATCTTTCCATTCCACAAATGGATCTTTATAGTGCAGTCTGATTCATGAATGAATCATTCAGAATTGTTTTCTGAACTCACTGAAAAGATCTGACTCAAAAGAATGAATCATTGGACATTGCTTGCTTGAGTCATATTGACCACTTTTTTATGGTGCTTTCGCACCCTTTTATGAATTTTGAAAGCCTTGCTCCCCATTTGTTGTGTTGCATGTAAAGTAGTCTTCAGAATTTCAATGTTTCCATGAAGAACCTCCATGGAACCTTTCGATTCTACAAAACTATCTTTATAGTGCAAAATGGTTTTTTACATTCTTAAAAAAATTAGGGTTTTTAAAGGTGGTTTTTGCAGCAATGCCAAAGAAGAACCATTTTTGGTTCCCCAAAGAACCTTTCAGTGAAAAGTTTTTCAAAGAACCATTTTTTTCTGAATGTGAAGAACATTTTATTAATCTAAAGAACCTTTTTCCACTGTAAAGAACCTTTTGTGGAATGGAAACGTTCCATGGATGTTAAACATTCTTCATGGAATCATCAATGCCAATAAAAAACCTTTATTTTTTTATTTTTTTTTAAGAGTGTAGATTATTAAAATGTTCTTCAATTATTCTTTTAAGAACTGTTCATTGGAAGGTTCTTTGGGGAATCAAAAATGGTTCTTCTATGGCATCGTTGCAAAAAAATCCCTTTATTTCTAAGAGTATAGGTTTTCCTTGGTGGTTGCTTGTTGAACTTATCCTTAGTCCTGGTTCTTAGATACTGCTAGTCACAAGCTAGTTGTGCTAATCAAGAGTTCCCCTTTCAGTCGGTCACTCCGAGTCACGTCGGATGACCGACGAAATTGGGATCTCGCCAGAGAGACCAATCCACTTCGAGTGTAACTAAACGAGCCAATGGACATTGGCATGCGATTATTGCATCCAGCTGCCGCTGATCACAGCGTGAGCATAAGAGGCAGCTGATGCACCGCATCAATTATCCTTTCGCTTCGGAGCCGAGCGGTAGTGGTTAAAGCTACTGCTCTCCCTTCCAAGAGAGTGTTCTGCGAGCGAGTGCGGGCGTTACGGCGCGGCAGCGGTGGTCACGGTGTCCGGGAGAGAAAGATCGTCTTCCTGCTGACAGCCACACTAGGAGTGTGCGGTGGCCAGCTCCCCTGCGTGCTTCAGCACTAAAAGAGCATTTCTCTGAAAGAGCAATTTCTCTAAAAGAGCAACACGGGTGATCGCGTCTTTTTAAAGATGTCTTTTCACCCGTGCGTTTCTGGGTGTGGTCGTTTCCTGGCGCCTCAGGACGGTCACGATCGCTTCCTCACGTGTCTGGGCATTCAGCACGCTGAGGTGGCTTTCGTGGATGGTTCATGTTCTTCTTGCGGGGACATGACCATCTCGGAGTGCGACTCTGCTATGTCAAACATGGCAGAGTCCCTCTGCCTGCCGTGATCCGGCGTGCACACTGGATCCGGTGGAGTTAGAGGTGATTTGAGGATTACGGTGAGGGCTTCCCCAAGTGGAGCTCCTCACCCCTCAAGCACTCCGCAGCCGGTGGAGCTGCCGAAGGAGCGCGCTGGCCACGCGTTTCCTTCGGTGCCCCCTCTGACAACCAGATGTCGATCACCGCATCGGAGGGCGGGCCCTCTCTCTCCGGGGATGACGACCCGGCTGCGTTGTCCCCTTCGGGTGTGGTAGCGTTGTCCGTGCCAGACCCAGAGATGACGGCTATGCTTTCCCGGGCCGCCGAGAATGTCGGGCTCGTGTGGAATCCTAAAAAGCCACCGTGTCCCGATCCTTCGAGGCTGGGCGAGTGGTTCCTCGGTGGGGGTGGCGCTGGTTCTCAGCGCCCCCCTCCGGTGCCATTCTTTCCGGAAGTGCATGAGGAGCTGACAAGATTGTGGAGGGCACCTTTCACTGCCCGAAACACATCTTGTAGTTCTTCCGCTCTCACCACCCTCGATGGTGGAGCCGCTTTGGGGTATGCGGGCATCCCCTCGGTGGAACGGTCTGTGGCCATGCAACTGTGTCCAACAGCCGCTTCCACCCTGCGGGGTGATCCGTGTCTCCCCTCACGGGCCTCTAAGTATTCGTCAGGTCTAACTGGCAGTGCTTGTAGAGCCTGTGGGGAGGCGGCTTCCGCCCTCCACGCTATGGCGTTGCTGCAGGTCCACCAGGCCAAAGCACTGAAAGACCTGCACGAGGGTGGTCACGACCTGGCGGTTCTACATGAGCTGCGTGCTGCGACGGACCTCGCGCTACGAGTGACGAAGGTGACCGCACAGTCTCTGGGTTGTGCGATGTCCAGGAGCGCCATCTCTGGCTGTGTCTCGCTGACATGACGGGGCAGGAGAAGGTACTCCCGTGTCACAGACCGGCCCTTTCGGCGACGCTGTCGAGAGCTTTGCCCAGCAGTTCTCGGCAGCCCAGAAGCAGACTGAGGCAAACACATCATGCGCCGGAGGAAACCTGCTGCTTCCACCCCGGCTGCAGCCACTCAGCCTGCTCGTCGCCGTGGGCGCCCCCTGCGGCCGTCCCCGCTCCCGCGCAGCCGCAGCAGCCTTCACCAGGCAGCGTCGTGGAGCCGGTCGCAGGCAGGACGCCCAGCCCGTCCAGGCCCCCGCCAAACCTGGCGGCAAGCGCAAGTGCAAGAGGCCCTGAGACGGGCGACCCAGAGATGGAGGAGACTGCTCATCGGGAGATGGTGACTGCACCACTCCCTCCCCCGGAGGAGGGCCGGGTGGAGTATCTTTTGTTCATTTTGTTCCGCCGCTGGCCCAGCAGCCAGCGGTACCCAAAACATCAGTAAAGAGCGGTCTCCTCAATCTCCGGGTCTCAAGAGGAGGAGAGTGGTGATCCGTGCATCACAGGATCACTTCCCTCCTCCTCTCTCGCCAGCAGGCAGCGGGTGGTTGCCCAAGAGCACCCCTCCTGCCCATTCGTGGAACCAGGTAAGGGCAGTAGCACTCCAGTCCCCGCTTCAAGTCGTCAAACGCCGGGCTGTCACAAGCCTCAAGCCGGGTTCCTGTGTCTCCTCCCATGCGAGGAGAAATCAGGTGAGTGCTACACTACACACCCAGACCCCGCCCCCTGCCGTCACAGGCCAGGCCGTCACAGGCCCTGGGGCCGGTCCCTGTGTTCCACCTCGCTGCCCCACCGCGGGCATGTCGGTGGGCCCGTTGGCCCCGCTGGTGCGGTCTCTCGGAGCCTGGTTAGCGCTCCCCAGCCCGTCCCGGTGGCTCCTGCGGACCATCAGACTCGGCTATGCGATTCAGTTCGCCCGGCGTCCCCCCCAAGTTCAGGGGCATCCGGTACACTTCAGTCAAAGCCGTCGATGCCCCTGTCTTGCTCGCGGAGATTGCAGTCCTACTGGCGAAGGATGCAATAGAGCCGGTCCCTCCAGCCGATATGAGGTCGGGGTTTTACAGCCCTTACTTCATTGTGCCCAAGAAAAGCGGTGGGTTACGACCGATCTTGGATCTGCGAGTTTTGAACCGTGCACTTCACAAGATGCCGTTCAAGATGTTGACGCAGAAACGCATTCTTGGATGCGTCCGTCCCCTAGATTGGTTTGCAGCAATCGACCTGAAGGACGCGTACTTTCATGTTTCGATTCTCCCGCGAGACAGGCCATTCCTGCGATTCGCGTTCGATGGTCGGGCATATCAGTACAAGGTCCTGCCCTTCCGGCTGTCCCTTTTCGCCTCGTGTCTTCACCAAAGTCGCAGAGGCGGCCCCTTGTTCCCCTGAGACAACGGGGTGTGCGCATTCTCAACTACCTCTACGACTGGCTCATACTTGCACAGTCTCGAGAGCTGTTGTGCGCACACAGGGACCTGGTGCTCAGGCACCTCAGCCAGTTGGGCCTTCGGGTCAATTGGGAAAAGAGCAAACTCGTGCCAACGCAGAGGATCTCTTTTCTCGGCATGGAGTTGGATTCGGTCAACCAGACAGCATGCCTCACCCAGGAACGTGCTCAGTCGGTGCTGAACTGCCTCAAGACTTTATCAGGCAGGACAGCGGTCCCACTGAAACTCTTTCAGAGGCTCCTGGGGCATATGGCTGCAGCTGCGGCCATAGTTCCGCTCGGTCTGCTCCATATGAGACCGCTTCAGCACTGGCTCCATGATCGAATCCCGAGGTGGGCGTGGAAACGCGGTACTCACCGGGTTCAGATTACACCGGCCTGCCGCAAGACCTTCAGCCCGTGGTCAGATCCTTCGTTCCTTCGGGCAGGAGTGCCCCTGGAGCAGGTATCCAGGCATGCTGTGGTATTCACGGATGCCTCGGCCACCGGCTGGGGTGCCACGTACAACGGGCACGCAGTATCAGGGGTTGGACGGGCCCCCTTCTGCGTTGGCATATCAATTGCCTCGAGTTGCTGGCAGTACGCCTTGCCCTGTGCCGCCTCAGAGGGCGCCTTTGGGGCAGGGACGTTCTGGTCCGTACGGACAACACTGCGACCGTTGCCTATATCAACCGGCAAGGCGGTTTGCGCTCCCGTCGCATGTCGCAACTCGCCCGCCACCTCCTCCTCTGGAGTCAGAAGCATCTGAGGTCCCTTCGTGCCATCCACATCCCAGGAGTGTTCAATCAGGCGGCCGACGAGCTGTCTCGAGCGGCACTTCCTGGGGAGTGGAGACTCCATCCCCAGGCGGTCCAGCTGATTTGGAGTCGGTTCGGAGTTGCTCAGGTAGACCTGTTTGCATCTCCAGAAACCACCCACTGCCAGTGGTTCTACTCCCTGTCCGAGGCAACGCTCGGCACGGATGCACTGGCACACAGCTGGCCCCAGGGCTTGCGCAAGTATGCGTTTCCCCCAGTGAGCCTGCTAGCACAGACATTGTGCAAGATCAGGGAGGACGAGGAGCAGGTCCTGTTAGTGGCTCCATATTGGCCCAACAGGACCTGGTTCCCGGAACTCATGCTCCTCGCGACAGCCCCTCCCTGGCCGATTCCTCTGAGGAAGGATCTGCTTTCTCAGAGACGGGGCACCCTCTGGCACCCGCGTCCAGACTTGTGGAAACTTCATGTGTGGTCCCTGGACGGGACGCGGAGGTTCTAGGTGACCTGCCCCAGGAGGTAGCGCTCACTATCGCTTCAGCACGAGCACCGTCCACAAGACGGGCCTATGCGCTGAAGTGGAACCTGTTCGTCGAATGGTGTTCCTCTTACCAGGAGGACCCCCGGAGATGTTCGATCAGAGCCGTGCTTTCCTTTTTGCAACAAGGGTTGGAGCGTAGGCTGTCCCCCTCCACCCTTAAGGTATATGTTGCTGCTATTTCTGCCCACCACGACCCCATAGAGGGGAGGTCGGTGGGGAAGCACGATCTGGTCGTCAGGTTTCTTAGGGGGGCCAGGAGGTTAAATCCTCCGAGGCCTCCCTCCCTTCCCTCTTGGGATTTGGCTTTGGTGCTAAGAGCCCTACAAACTGCCCCCTTTGAGCCATTGCAGTCAGTCGAGTTGAAGTTTCTTTCTATGAAAACCCTACTCCTGACTGCATTGGCCTCAATCAAGAGGGTGGGGGACCTGCAGGCATTTTCGGTCGACGAATCGTGCCTTGAGTTTGGGCCGGCTGACTCCAGTGCAACACTGAGGCCCCGGCCCGGCTATGTGCCCAAGGTTCCTACCACGCCCTTCAGGGACCAGGTAGTGAGCCTGCAAGCGCTGCCCCTGGAGGAGGCAGACCCAGCCCTAGCTTTGCTCTGTCCTGTACGCGCACTGCGTCAGTACGTGGATAGAACTCAGAGCTTCAGGACCTCAGAACAGCTCTTTGTCTGTTACGGAGGACAGCAGAAGGGGAAGGCTGTCTCCAAGCAGAGGATGGCCCACTGGATAGTGGATGCCATCACCTTGGCCTACGAAGCACAAGGTGTGCCCTGCCCGCTCAGGTTGCGTGCTCACTCCACTAGGGGTGTCGCATCGTCCTGGGCGCTGGCTCGTGGTGCCTCGCTAGCAGACATCTGTAGAGCTGCGGGTTGGGCGACTCCCAACACGTTCGCTAGGTTTTATAGCCTACGTGTCGAACCGGTTTCCTCCTGTGTTTTCACCTCAAACGGGTAGTGGCACTGAGAGGGCCGGCTCAGAGTCGGCTTGCGGCGTCCTTACGCCTAATTCTCCAGAGAGTTCCTTAACCAGGCAAACCCTGTTGAGTCCTCCAGCACTCCGGCGTCCGGACACGGCGGAGCGTCCGGCGCCAGGCCTTCAGCCAATGAATTCTTGAAAACTGGTGCGAGGCTAGTGCCCATATGAGAGACCCTGTCGGGATCCCATATGTGTATTCCACGGTATTCTTATTAGAGCCGTGTTTCCCCTGGCGGACCACGTTCTGCCATCTCTAAAGATGCAGCCTGAGCCATCTCAGAGACTTCCATGTGCATAAGGGCCCTCTGGGTTACTTCACATGTTTGAATGTCACTTAAACCCCCTTTGGGAGGAGGTGACTCCGCAGTGTGCCTCTTCCAAGTGGAAGGGCACGCTTCCCAGTGTTATCCTAGTCCTACTGTTTGGGTTGCTCAAGGAACACCAGTAGTTGACCTTCTCTGTGTAGAGCCCGGTCCTATCGTCTGCCTTATAGGAAGGGTCAGGAGCCCTACACAGGGCACTGGAAGGGGCAGCTCCTGTGGCGCTTTGGTAGGGATCCCAATTTCGTCGGTCATCCGACGTGACTCGGAGTGACCGACTGAAAGGGGAACGTCTCGGTTACGTATGTAACCCTCGTTCCCTGAAGGAGGGAACGGAGACGTCACGTCCCGTCGCCACAGTCGCTGTACCACCGCTGAGCTGCCGGGTCGCCGGCTCGGCTCCTCAGCGAAAACATAATTGATGCGGTGCATCAGCTGCCTCTTATGCTCACGCTGTGATCAGCGGCAGCTGGATGCAATAATCGCATGCCAATGTCCATTGGCTCGTTTAGTTACACTCGAAGTGGATTGGTCTCTCTGGCGAGATCCCAATTTCGTCGGTCATCCGACGTGACGTCTCCGTTCCCTCCTTCAGGGAACGAGGGTTACATACGTAACCGAGACGTTTGCTGTAAATCATATTTTAATACATTTGAAGTCCAATGGTTTCAGTTACACACTGAAGGTTGATAATTAGTGTTAAGGTTTAAGTATTTGCAATAATAACCTTTACATTTATGCATCTAATAGACACTTTTATTCAAGCAACTTGCATTGCATTCACGGTATAAATTTTGTCAGTTTATGCATTCACTGGGAATCAAACCCATGACCTTGGCATTGCTACAGTCATGCTATGCTGTTTGCGATTCAGAAATGCTTTGCAATATTTTACACAATAATAAAAAAAATAGTGATGCTTGAGCTAAATATTACTAAATATAACTCTGATTAACTTTCACGTTCATGAATTCTATGCTGTTCCCTTGCATCAGTCACTGAAAAAAAGGGGGGGAAATGTAAAACTGTAGTGTGTCTCCATAAAAAGGACTTGGCATGGAAATCGGGCTCCTTTCCTCGGGGGCTCTGGCCTGTTTTAGATGATAATTGAAAATGATGTAAAAATAGTGGTCTGCTGCAGACACAGGTCATATCTCAGAGGAAAGGCTGGCATTTGCCCTCTCGTTTGAATGTCTGTATAATTAACTAGAATTTTTCTTTTTCTAGCCAAAATATAAGTGGTGCTTGCCTGCACAAATCTCTCTGCCACAGTGTTAGTGTTGGCAGGGAATTGCTTTGTGGTCTCTAAGGTGTTTAGAATGGTTTTTAGAAACTTTTGCTATAGGTGTTCTTGGTGGGTTTTAGATGGTTGGGAGTTAAGCATGAAGATTTGAATGGTTAACTCAAATTTGAGCTTTAGTAAACATCACTAATTTCATTAGAATTGAATGTAGCATTTTAAAAAGTATCTTAAAATGTTTTGGCACGTTCTGGAAACCGTCTTGACCTCAAATGAATGTGTTTTCATAACCTGTGAGGAGGACTAACATGTGAAATCATAATTTTTCAGTATGCTGAAAACTGACAGCTGATGTTTTCTTTCCACTTCACTGATGATAATCAATTCTCAGGTTCAAATCATGAGAGGAGTCAACACAACATCAGAGCGCTATCACCAATCAGCTGTCAGCGCCGCAGTCGATCCTACGATGTGCTTAGTTGCTATGGACACAAGAGGAGAGTGCACCGGTATGACACATGTCAAATCTGGAGCAGACCGCCTGTAACGGGACTCGTCTCATACTCAGATGTGCATCGGTAACCGTCAGTATGCCATCAAATCAAACCAATCTTTTGATTATTTCTTAAACAGACCCCTGATCCTTTGCGTAAGGCCACAGAAAGATAAGGCAGCTTTGATTTTTGGTGATCGCGGCAAGGTGATTGTATCAGCGTTTGTTGGATTAGCGGTAATGAAGAGGATCAACAAGCATGTAATCTTCTCTGTGTTGTAATTCAGCTGCAAGGAAACACTTGATACTGGCATGCTGGGTTAAAGACACAATAAACATCATATGACAGTCAGTAAATTTTGAAGTGAATTTTATTGCTCAGAGGTTGTTCTTTCATAGCTCAGGAGTTATGTAATTCCTAGTTATGTTTCATTCAATGGGATAGTCCTGTCACACTTTATTTTAAGGTTCAATTCTCGCTATAACAAATCATTACTACAACTTTTGCCTCAATAAACTCCTAATTTGCTGATTATTAATAGTTAGTAAGGTAGATGTTAAGTTTAGGTATTGGGTAGGATTAATTCAATTCAATTCAATTCAAGTTTATTTGTATAGTGCTTTTCACAATACAAATCGTTGCAAAGCAGCTTTACAGGAAATTAAGTTTCTACAATATATTTATATATTGTAGAAACTTAATATATTTAACTTATGGCGAAATTTGGTAGTTCTGTATGTTGTCTGAGGGTAGGCATCATCTGAGGTCCTCTGAGGGGTTGGCATCATCTCTTCTCAGGTGTTCTGGATCCAGACTGAAGCTTGTGTAAATCCTAGTTACCACGGGATGTTAATCCCATGGCAGAAACAGAGAAACAAATAGAGAAATAATTAGCGTAGCTGCTGTTCCAACCAAGCAAAAATGATTTGTTCAATCCAAGCTAAAGAACAATAATGTGTGTTTGATCAGATATAACTGCAGTACAAGATTATGAGATGCATTATGTGAATGCTTGGCTAAAGAGATGTGTCTTTAATCTAGATTTAAACAGAGAGAGTGTGTCTGAACCCCGAACGTTATCAGGAAGGCTATTCCAGAGTTTGGGAGCCAAATGTGAAAAGGCTCTACCTCCTTTAGTTGACTTTGTTATCCTAGGTACTACCAAAAGTCCAGAGTTTTGCGACCTTAGGGAGCGTGATGGATTGTAGCGTGGTTGAAGACTAGTTAGGTACGCAGGAGCTAAACCATTAAGGACCTTATAGGTAAGTAATAATATTTTGTAACTGATACGGAACTTAATAGGTAGCCAGTGCAGAGACTGTAAAATTGGGGTAATATGATCATATTTGCTTGACCTGGTAAGGACTCTAGCCGCTGCATTTTGGACTACCTGTAACTTGTTTATTGAAGATGCAGGACAACCAGCTAGCAGTGCATTACAATAGTCCAGTCTAGAGGTCATGAATGCATGAACTAGCTTTTCTGCATCAGAAACATGGAACATGTTTCGTAGCTTGACAATGTTTCTAAGATGGAAGAATGCTGTTTTTGTAACATGGGAAATATGATTTTCAAAAGACAAGTTGCTGTCTAATATAACACCCAGATTTTTGACTGTAGAGGAAGTAACAGTACATCCGTCTAGTTGCAAATTATAATCCAAGAGATTCTGTGTACTGTTTTTTGGTCCAATAAGTAATATCTCTGTCTTATCTGAATTTAATAGGAAAAAAATATTGGTCATCCAATCTTTTACATTTTTAACACACTCTGTTAGCTTAGATAATTTAGAAGTTTCATCTGGCCTTGTTGAGATATATAGTTGAGTATCATCAGCATAACAGTGGAAACTAATCCCGTATTTTCTAATAATATTACCAAGGGGCAACATGTATATTGAAAATAGCAGAGGACCTAGGACAGATCCTTGTGGTACTTCATACTTTACTGGTGATAATTGAGATAACTCCCTGTTTAAATAAACAAAGTGGTAGTGATCAGACAGGTAGGATCTAAACCATCTTAAAGCCTGCCCTTGAATAGTTTTGTAATCGATCTATGAGTATGTCATGATCTGTAGTGTTGAACGCAGCACTAAGATCAAGTAAAACTAGCAATGAGATGCAGCCTTGGTCTGACGCAAGCAGCAAGTCATTTGAAATTTTAACAAGTGCGGTTTCTGTGCTATGGTGGGGCCTGAAACCTGACTGAAATTCTTCATAGAGATCTTTTTTTTTTTTTTGCAAAAAAGAGCACAACTGAGCAGACACAACTTTTTCTAAAATTTTAGACATAAACAGAAGATTAGAAATGGGTCTGTAATTTGCTAGTTCATTAGGATCTAGTTGTGGTTTTATAATAAGAGGCTTAATAACCGCCAGCTTGAATGATTTTGGAACGTGACCTAAAGATATCGATGAGTTAATAATATTGAGAAACGGTTCTTCTGCTACAGGTAACAACTCTTTCGGTAATTTAGTGGGTACAGGATCTAATAGGCATGTTGTTGGTTTAGACGCAGTGATGAGTTTATTTAGCTCTTCCTGTCCTATAGTTGTAAAGCACTGCAGTTTTTCTTTGGGTGCAATGAATGGATGATTAGGATGGTTGTGCAGAACATGTGCTTTTTAAGTAATAATAAACAGCCAATGTGTTAATAATAGGCATGCTAAGCAACTAGTAATAGTGAGATTTGGTCCCTATATTAATGTGTTACCAATAGTAAAAAAAATTTACTCACAAATATGACTTGTGGGACACAAAAGTACATATTTTGAACAATGTCTCAGTGTCAGTACATGCAGTAAATGTCTGTGGTCCAATGTTGTTTTGGACTCCATTGACTTCCATTGTAATGACAAAAGCTGTTGAAACTTATTTTTGTGTGTGTGTTTCACAGAAGAACGAAAAATATCGACATTTCTCCAAAATTCCAAATGAGACATTGACATATTACGAATAAATAGCTATAAAATAGTATATAGCTCAGATAATTTGTTATTGGAAGAACTGGATGAGAATGTTTTAGGGAAATTATGCATTTTTATTGTAGACTTGGTGAATATGAGCACAATGTGAGACACTTTTGAGATCTCTTTTGAAACTCTAGAGGAATTGGAGATTGCAAAGCTTCTTGTAATCCCATTTGAGAAGTGGAAGGCATACACTTTTAAAAATAAAGGTTCTTTTTTGGAATCAATGGTTCCATGAAGAACCTTTAACATCCATGGAACCTTTCAATTGCAAAAAAGATTCTTTATAGTGGAAAAGGGTTCTTTAGACTATTAAAATGTTCTTCACAATGGTTCTTTTAAGAACCATTCAATAAAAGGTTCTTTGGGAAACTCAAAATGTTTTTTCTGTCGCATCGCTAAGAAAAGGGACTTTCGCATTGTGAAGTTCTAGGAACTAACCAGCAGGGCCATTCCTAGAGAATCAATTTCCCCCTCGGCCCGTTTTCCTGGTTGCATTCGCACCAGCAGCGGAAACTCTGAAGCGGCCAACAGCGACGTCTTTATTCACGGCATTTACAAACGTCAACCACCAGTGACTGGAGGACGCCGTGATCGGAGGTGTTTTTGTTTGTTTCGTGGGTTTTGTGATAATGGATAATTGCACAATTTGAGCGATTGAAAGAACATGAAAATCTGACTAAATCTCCTATGACAACTTGTAGTGTTATCATCGATGCTGAGAAAAGAACACAACAATGCAGGCAACAGGTAGCTAAATACAGTTATCATCACTGTTCGGGGAGTAAATATTTTTACATAGCTTTTTAAAAATGCTGAGTAGCCAGTGTTTCATATGCGTTTAGCCAGTCAGCGTACACTTACATCACTGGTAGTTCCTATAGAACTGTTTTAGACCCTACTCTGAAGTAAGTCCCAAACGGAGTTCCTAGAACTAAAACTGTTCCTAGTTCCTGCGGTGCGAACACGCCAAAAAGCAGGTACTTCCACCAATAGTTCTAGGAACTATGAAAAGGTTCCTCCAGTGCGAAAGACCCTAAAAACCCCTCTTGGAACCAATTTTTTTTTTTTTTTTTTTTATAGAGTGTAGCCAAAATCTTGATTTGCTGTCTAGGAGAACCAGCTAAGATATTCAGGAGATGTAATTTCACTCTCTTTTGACAGTTTTGGACTTCTTGTCCCGATGAATTCACTTGTGACAGGAGGTCCTGTTGGCATTGCATTTCTACTTCTGTTCGTTGGCATTGAGGGAGGATCTACAACATTCATGATTCTATACAGCATCACTGCCTCGTGGGAGTGTGAATCAGACTATTCACTGGCAAATTCCTCTCGTCTCACTCATTTTGCTGTTGTTTGCGAGTTCTGCCGTCCACTCGTAATTGTTCTCATCAAAGACGAGATGTTTGATCACGTGGGAATGCCTCAAAAAGAAAAGAAGGCGCAAAACCGCCTGGGACCTTACAGCTGGAGCAATACTCTGGTGTTTCAGGAGCGTTTGAAAGTTTTTTAACAGGATGATTTCAACACTGCCTGCAAGATCAGTCAAACTTTGATGTTGGAACAGAGTATCACATCAACAACCACTGTAATCTCCAAATAAAACATCCGAGGCTGACTGGGGATAAAGCCAGAAGGAATTTCTCGAATTTCCCATTTGTCAGTTCGCGCACAGTACTGGTCGCAGCAGGGACGCCCATCGAAGAGAAGCGTGTAGACAGGAAACAGAGGGTTCGAACCGCATGAATCCGAATGATTCTTCTTCCCTCGCTCTTACTTAATGCAAACTTCAAAATGAATCACCTCGGGTTTCTGGATCGCTCGAGGGGCTTTCGTTCTCATTCTGCGAGTGAAATGGCAACCAGAAAGGGATTCGATTAGATGAAGTGATCTTAGTGGATCCAAACATACTCAGGCAACGTCTCAATAGAAGCATTAAGGTCAACAGCGCATTGCTTAAGAGTTTTCTATTGACAGAAGCATCCACAGCATCCAAATGCAATAAAATAGCCCTTTAATTCTCAGTTAACCTGCGGGATTGGGTTATTTATTATGAGCCATTTAGCCAAGCGCTGAGGCCTCATCTATCTACAGATCATTTGATTCTGCAGTCGCTCATTAATTTGAATGTATAGCATTGTAAGCAAGTCCAAATGTGAACGAGGCTCAGTAAATGCGATTACGGCTTGCGGGGAATGAAATGATAGCTCTTTATTTTTTATGCTCCATAACACAGAATTATGTGCTGCTTACTGAAATCATTTGCCGGGATATGAGGACATCATCTTGGCTCGAGCTGTCTCTTTGTTTCTTATTATTAAAGCAAAGGTCAGAGCTGAATCCGGAAAATTGTGACAATGCCAAGGTGTGTGTGCGTTGAGCTATTGGATTTAAGAGTGTGCTGTCGAACTCTTTGCTGCGTGTGCTGTTATGAACCACAAACACTCGTAAGGCCTGGAGAGGCACAAATCAGAGATGTTGGGGAGACAGATTTACTGCTGCAGTAAGTCGCACACATCAAGCGTGAAGCCAGACCACAGCGCACAAGTTGCTAGGCAACACCTTGAGGTCGCTTCCCACAGCTGCTGTACTGATTAGTTAATTGTGTAAGTAAACAAAATGTTGAGTAAAATCACCAGATTCACCATCCAGTACTCAACAATCCGGCAAATGGTAACAAGCACCTGGCACCACAAACCAATTTCTGGAGGTATCCAATTACAGGAGCAGTACAGTAAAATGTCTTCATTAAAAAATAGTTGACTGAAGTTGTTTAATTGGCTTAGGTGGTTTAATCTGGTTCAGCTGGTCACTGAAAAGTGCCTAAAACCTCTGTAAAATCAGAGACCATCCGAGAAGAAAAAAAAACAAAAAACAAAACAAAGACCATGTTTGCATTGTCCAATTTTGTTTAATTATATATTTAATAAATTACATATTTCATAACGTATTGACTTATTTGTAATTCCCTTTATTTGCTTTTTTCCATTTTTTTTTAATTTTCAAAATCCTTATTACTGTAATGCATCATTACTCATTGTTCTTATTTATTTGTGTGTTTTTTTGCTAATTCCTTCCTTCATTTTACTTTTTTATAATTCCCTTTACTTTCCCTTTTGCTACCATAAACACTTTGCTATTTATAAATGCTTCACAATTCAAATAATTTTCATAACTTAATTTACATTTTTGCATAAATACTTTAAAAATACAGTTATATATAATTAAATTAAAATGCATTTTTATATTTAATTAAATTGACATCTTTTTTTCTTTCTTTTTTTCTTGACAATTTGAGTGCATTTTCGGCCCAAAATCCTCATTGCAGTAATGCATCTTTTTTTCTTTCTTATTTATTTGTTTTTGTTTGTTTGTAAGTTTGTTTGTTTTTTCATTTATTTATTTACCCTTCCTTTCTTCCTTCATTTTACTTATTTGTAATTTCCTTTACTTTGTTTTTTTTTATCATAAATACTAACAATTTAAGTAATTTTCTTAATTTAATTACATCATTTATAATGTCCTTTTTCATGAGAATTAAGTGCATTTATTTATTTATTCATTCATTTCACCCCTAACCCTGACAGGGATCGTTAATATAATATCAAAATGCAAAACATCTTCATGGTCCTAAAAATAAGCTTAATTTTTTGAAGCAAATTGTAATTTCTTCTTTATGAAATTCTTAAAATTGTTTTCTGAAATATAACCTGGGCATGTTCTTTTTTAAGGTACATTTTGGCCTTTCTGCCTTTCTTTTCATAGGACAGGAGAGAAGAAATGTGGAGGAATAGGATTGGGAAGAGGCTGAATTCAAACTCTGGTCACTCAAAAAGTTGTTTCAATATAAGTCGAGGCATTGCTCACAATGCTGTGACTGACATCTGGACCTGTTCTTGACAGCTTTTCTACATTGTCAAATTACACTTACACTATTTAGACCGTTAATTTCACGACCGGTGTTATATAGAAGAGCGTATTATCCGTGTTATTTGAATGAAGAAGCTTTCAGCTGGTGGCAGCCGATGGCCCACTCCTGTAATTTCACCTGCTAAAGGTCTTGCCTGTACAGCAGCGTGGCTCCCTTGAGGAGGCTCTCCATAGCAACTGGCCTTTGTTACTAGCAGACATGTAACTCTGTTCACAATGAGAGCAAATGAGGGATATTCAGACAGCAAAACAAGGCCAGCGACAGCTCGCCGCTATCTGATATTCACGCTCCAAGTTTAACTCCCGTCAGTGTGACTGAATCAGAGCGCTGTGGTAAGAATAACTAATGGCCAGATGGAGTGGCGTTGATCATCGCAGTCTGTTCGATACCCATCACAAAGACAAACTCGGCGCCTTCAAGTATAAATGCATTAATCACATGCAACACAAATGCTGTCGATGGAGATGTCTTCATATACCATTTCTAGATTAGACCGCAGCAGGATGGCGCTAAGAAAAGCTGCGTCTCAAAGTTTCTCACGTGTGTAAGACATTACGCCTGCTGTTTGTTCTACATCACTGCCTGTTTAGCCCCACCCACCAATTCTATATTACTGCCTGTTTAGCCCCACCCACCAATTCTAAATCACTGCCTGTTTAGCCCCACCCACCAATTCTAAATCACTGCCTGTTTAGCCCCACCCACCAATTCTAAATTACAGCCTGTTTAGCCCCACCCACCAATTCTAAATCACTGCCTGTTTAGCCCCACCCACCAATTCTATATCACTGCCTGTTTAGCCCCACCCACCAATTCTAAATCACTGCCTGTTTTGCCCCACCCACCAATTCTAAATCACTGCCTGTTTAGCCCCACCCACCAATTCTATATCACTGCCTGTTTAGCCCCGCCCACCGTTTCACGCATGTAGTGTAAACGAGAGAGGCAAATGCAAGTCGAACGATAAAGATGGCTCCGAATACAACAAGATGCTCTGCAGTGCCAAGTTGTGGAAAAACAGTGTTTGAGCCTTCCTTCTGATCCCAACGTTAGGAAAGATTGAATGAACTTTATTTTTAATTAACTTTATTTTTAATGAAGATCCAGACCGGGTCAGTAAGAATTGGTCCTTTGTTCACTTCATTTTACAGCGGATTCGTTTACAAACAAGGCACAATTCGATGCAGGATTTTCAGAAAGATTGAAACTAAAAGACGATGCTGTGCCGACTATATTGGATCCGACAGTAATGTCTCAACACAAGTGTGAGTAACTGTTTTCATAACGTGATCACTATTGCTTTGTCTCTTCTTACAGATCGTTTGATATGTGCTGAGTTATTTATGCGTTTTTGACCTAAATCACAGCAGCGTCCACCTATGAGGAATGCACTATTAGCCAATCATAGCGGTGGGCATTTACTTCCGAGTCTACAATCTGACACGCCTATTCAAACAGAGCGTTCTGATGAGGGGGGTTAAAAACAGGTCAGAAAATAGTTTATTACTTCTAAATTATGATGGTTTTTAATGTACAAATCTTAATAACATTATAAGTGGACCTCAGAGAACAGTACAAAATAAAAAACAAAAACAAACCAAAGGCTGTTCATGACCCCTTTAAGTGGTGGTTTATAGTATGGACCGCATTCGTGACACAGTTCCACTGGAACTATTGACAATCGAAACGATTACCCTCCCAGTCGCCCTGTTGCAAAGTGTAGGGCGACGGTCCTTTGGCTTTTGCCGAGGTTGACCTTTGCTACAAAGAAATCCGAGCGAGGACTCACCGGTAACCTAATTAATAGGAAATGTCACAGCAGTAATTACAACCCACGATGTGAATCATCACGGGCATGATGCTGCTGCAGGGGAAAATGGGTGACTTTGAAGACTTCCTTTTATTTGGCTGTCCAAGAAAATGAGAATACAGTATGGTAGAGATTTATCATTGGACTGTCGCCTAGTGAAACCTTGAGTCTGATTGGACCACAAGATGAGCGTCACAGGAAATGTAAACAGTACTGTGACTATAGCTTGGTATAGTAATGGTTATACTGTTGTATTTTAATATATACTATGGTATTAATGATTACCATATTCATATACCATGGTGTCAACATGTTACTCAAAGTTGCTTTAAGAGATTTTGGGATATTTTGTTTCCATAATAAGAATACACTGCATCTATGGTTCCATGATAGGCTATAGGCCTATACGTCTACATTTTAGATATAGATTGTGTGATGATAAACTTTGATGTTGTCTTGACAAAACCAGGTCTGAAAGTTTAAAATAACATTAAAAAGCTTTAGGTTTGAAGGTTTTACTTAAAGAAAGTCAATGACATGTTTTAGCAGATTGCTAACATGTTTCTATCACAGTTTAGCACTTTGCTTGCAACTTTTAGCACATTGCATGATTTAAAGTGCCCCTATTATGGGTTATGAAAGGTTCATATTTTGGTTTTGGGAGTCCCAAACGACAGGTTGACATGCATACAAGGTCAAAACACTTTCATTTTCTTATAATATGCATTTATTTTTACCTTATTTGTTCAACGACTCCCAAACGATTCGTTCAAAGATTCATTTTTCCAAACCCCTCCTTTGATTGGTCGATTTCATTTAAAGCAGTGTTTGTGAGCTTTTAACGCTCCAAAAGCGGCACCTAGTGGCAAAGAATGAATTTGCATTTTCATTCAGATCAACTGCAAAAAGACAAACAAGTGGGCGGGCAATATGTTAATGTTTCATTCTGACGTCAACATGAAACGGCTTGGGATTCGTTTTAAAAAGGACTAATTTCAATGATTCAGAGTCGACCCTTTCTTTTGAGAGACAATGACTTTATACACTGCACTTTCAGATTTAAAACTTTGCAGGATGTTTTCATTCAGTTGGAGCTGTGTTACACACTGCATGAAAGGTCATTTTCAAAAAATCCATAATAGGGGCACTTTAATACATTACTAGCATGTTTCTAGCATGACTATTTCAATGCTAGCATTTTAACAAGTTGCTACAAAGATTTAGCACATTGCTAACATGATTTTCCATGTTTCTAGCATCTTTTAACATACTGCTAGCATGTTTTAACATGTTAGAATAATTCAAGTTTCTAGCATGTTTAGCATGTTTCTAACATGTTTTAACATTGCTAATATGAATTATTATCCCTAACATGTTTCTAGCATGAGTAATACATTGCTAGAATCTTTTAGCAATTTCTTTCAACGATTTAGCTCTTTGCTGGAATCTTTTACATTTACATTACGTTTACATTTAGTCATTTAGCAGATGCTTTTATCCAAAGCGACTTACAAATGAGGACAATGGAAGCAATCAAAATCAACAAAAGAGCAATGATATGCAAGTGCTATAACAAGTCTCAGTTAGCTTAACACAGTATATGTAGCAAGTGTTTTTTTATTATTATATAATAAATAAAAAGAAAAACAGATAGAATAGAAAAAGAATAGGGCAAACTGGTGTTAGAGGCCTTTTTTTCTTTTGTTAATTGTATAATAAATAAAAAAGAAAACAAATAGATAGAATACAAAAAGATTAGAAAAGCTAGTGTTGGTTTTTATGTAAACAAGCAGTTAGTAAATCAATAGAGTGCAAGTCTAAAAGGGGCTATTTTTATTTTTAATAGAATTAGAATAGAGAGTGCTAGAGTTAGAGGGTCAAATAAAGATTCTTGAATATGGCTAAGGACTCAGCTGCTCGGATTGAGTTGTTCAGGTCATTCCAACATTTAATTTTAACATGTTTTAGCATGTTTCTAACATGTTTTTACATTGTTAACATAAATTGTTGGTATGTTTCTAGCATGTCGCTAGTGTGTTTTAACACTACGTTAACGTTTAACATATTGCTAGCATGAATTGGAATGTTTCTAACATATTTCTAACCTGTTTCTAGCATGTTTGTGACGTTTTAACATGTTGCTAGTATTAATTAGCATGTTGCTAGCATGTTTTAACGCTGTTAACATGTTTATCATATTGTTACCATGACTTGTTTCTAACATGTTTGTAATGTTTTTAACATGTTGCTAGTATTAATTATGTTGCTAGCATGTTTTAGCACATAGCTGTCATGTTTATCAATCTTAAATAGGATTTCATTACGTTGGCTTTGTCATCCCAACATAATAAGTAATAAAGACGCAGTTGGGAGATATAAAGTTGCTAATCTTGAGATGTAAAGACACATTTTTATATATAAAGTCGCAAGAAATTAAATCACAATTATGAAAATCACAGTTTTTTTCATGATTACTTTTTTCCTATCAAATATCTATCTATATTTTACTTACAAAAAAATAATTTCCCTGAAATCAGTTTACATTTAATCTAACACCATGTCCTATGTACTATATACTGAAATGAAACCAAACATGTGTCAAAATGTCTTGACACATGACCTTGCTGGCAGTCATGAAATTAACATGAGAGTAATTCACCACTTGATATTTTATTGCGACACGCCTAGTTAGAACACGATAGAGTGACAAATCATACAAATTACTCAGTAGACTCCGTCAATTATGACCGCTTTTGTTTGTTTTATCTCTTCTATGTCCTTAGAACTGCTGTAACGCTCATGAATCCGAGACCAGCGTTTTATTTAGCACCAGATCAGTGATGGATGGACAGACTCCAGCGAGACAGATGGGCAGATGTGGCTTCACAGCAGTATATTCATTTTGTTCTATATTTCAGTTGAAATGAGATTTTCATGTGGTTTTTTTTTTTTTTTTTTTTTTTCCATCTCATGTTTTGAAACTGTGTCTGAGCTTCACATATGCTGTGGGAGCTTGAGAATATTATGATTCTTTTTAGAACAGACCCAGACACTCGGATTCTGCTGTTGGCTTTCAGGTGTTGAGATATACACAGCACAATGCTTACATTAAAGTCAATATCATCTAAATTACTTCATAAAGAGTGCAGCGCAAGTTAGAGCCGAAATGAAATTACTTATGACAGTATTTCATAATCCACACATATTTTCTAAAGACGAGGTGTGAAAAACAAAGTTAACGTGATTTGCTACGTATCTAACAAAGCGTAGAGGAGAACGTATGCGTAAATTAGCTTTGCAGATGTTTGAGTAAACAGCTCTGTCCTCTTTCACATTTATATCTGTATTTATATTTTGGCCAGAGACTATTCCTGTCTCCCTGGACGTTAACTTTAGAAATGTCCATTTCACCTTTGAAGGGACATTTTGCTCTCATATGAGGGACGATTGTACCCATAATCCTGTGTTGACCTTTTGTTCATAGATTGTCTCTATCTATAATTACTTTTTTCCACACTATGGTGAAGTTACAGGGGGGCAGGGGGTTGGTGTGGGTTCATGGGCGTAAATATGGTATATAAACCAACTGAGATGGAAAAAAAAAAAAAAAAGATAAGTTGTAGGTTTTATATACAGTGCAACTAGGTAAACATGACTTTAAAGAAACAAATTTTTAAAGCAACACTCCAGTTTCAATACAAGTTGAGCTCAACTGACAGCACTTGTTGCATGTTTAATATAATATAATATATATCATAATATAATATATTTTATTTTGACTATTTAATTTATTTTGTGTTTGTGTGTGTGTGTATAGACATTTTAATTTAATGAGAATTATTGTTCTGTATTTATTTTTTTAATTGATTATTTAAATTTAATTTTATTGTGTTTGTAGTCATATATTAATGATATTTAAGCTTGAGACTATAATTTATTTGTTACAAATAGCTAATGTGATGTAAGTATAATGGTAATATTTTATATTTTGTGTATATATGTATACACACAATTGTCTCATGTTAACAGTAACAGTATATAATATTTAAAAATATTTAATGTAATAATTAATCTTGAGACTTGATAATTTATTTATTTTAAATAATATTTTTATAATAATATAACATCATTTTGATGTTAATATAATAATAAAATTGTAATATTTATATTTTACACACACACACACACACACACACACACACACACATTAGTATCATGGTAATGCGTAAAGTATATAATATTTATAATTTATATAATATTTAATCTTGACAGTAACTTTTTATTCTAAATAATGTTTTATAATAAAATGTAATATTAATTTTAATATAATAAAAAATAATTTTAATAATTTATATTGTGTGTGTGTGTGTGTGTGTGTGTGTGTGTGCGTGTGTATTATCTCATGTTAACACTTAAGGTATATAATATTTAATTTTGAGGCTATTAATTAATTAATTAATTAAGCAACAAGCCATTATTTTTTATTTCGACATTGTGCTAAGTGCATTCAGTTCAGCTAAATTTGCATTGAACCTTTAATAGGCTTTAATAAACACTTCATTTTTGCAGTCACTTCAGATTGTTTTAACATTGTTAGACTTGCGTTCTAGTTCACCATTTCACCCCCAAATTGTTTTTCTCTGCAGCTCAATGACTGCAAACAACAGACAGAACGAACTGTCCTTACCCTCGCCAAGCTCAGCTGGAGGGACTTCGCTGATACCCATGATGCTTTAGGTTACTACTGAGTGACAGATGCTGTAACACTGGCAGAGGTTCAGTGAATTGGATCAGCATTAAGGACATTTGAAGCGTCCTCCTCTGTTTTAATTAACAGAAACCTCTGATAAATATTTCAAAACCTTCGGCAATGACCGTGAGCTCACGAGGAGATCCAATGCGCCTTAATGTTACTCTGGCTATAGGGTAAACTTACACATGAAAACAAATTCTGTTTACCAACTTACTGTCTGATCTCTGAAACGTAGGATCCTTCAGCTCTGCTTGTGTTGTTTTACTTTGCCGCATCTCAAATCAAGCACGTCGAAGGGTCAAAAGGTGCAGCAGAACCAAGCACGCAAACTGACAGGCGTGAGAAAGAAACAGAAGATACAGACCCTTCCTCGCCTCCTCAACACCCTCTTTGAGTTTCAACATCTGTATTCTGTGTTAATTAACTGATTAGTCCGAACGGAGAAGGGAGAGTTTGTCTTAGCGCTCACCATGCTGCCAACTGTCAGTGCCGCTAGTCAAATGATTGCTGGAGATGTTTGGACTCTCTGTCAGTGTTGAAGCTTGAGTGGATTTTAATTAGCGCGAGGATGATTGTACTGATTATGACATGGGTGAGAAAAATCGCTTTTTGTTTTTATCGCCGTAGAAATTATAGTGAGATAAAACAATAATTGGCAGATTCCCAGAAATGTTAATGTAGGACAATGTGAAGATCAGAGGATCAAACATCATAGTCAAATCTCCTGCTGTTGTAAAGTATTAATGGGTAGTTAACATGGACATGAACTTTTTATATTTATGTATTTATGTTTATGCATTTATTTTTAATTTTACTTTAATTTACACCACAATTTTGAATTAAAATTTATAATAGGGCTGTCAAAATGATTAATCGCAAAAGTTTGTGTTTACATAATATATGTGTGTGGACTGTGTATATTTATATGTATATATAAATACAGACACATACATGTAGACATAAATACAGACATAAATACAGACACAAATACAGACACAAATACATAAATAAATACAGACATATTTTTTAAGAAATATTTATATGTATATTAATTTTTAAATAAGATATATTTATATATAATATAAATCTTATTTAAAAATGAATATACATATATTTCTTAAAAATATACATTTAAGAAATATATACAATATATATTTATATATAATATAAATATTGTATATATTTCTTAAATGTATATTTTTAAGAAATATTTATATGTATATTCATTTTTAAATAAGATTTATATTATATATAAATATATATTGTATATATTTCTTAAATGTATGTATGATTGTGAGTGTATTTATATATACATATAAATATACACAGTACACACACATATATTATGTAAACACAAACTTTTATTTTGGAAGTAATTAATCGCGATTAATCAATAGCCCTTATTTATACACGTATGTATATTTAAGGGGCTAAAATGTGGGCATTATTTTTAGTCGTGTTCAGTTTTCAGGCAACATACATACTGTGCATTAAAGCATGTTAAATGCATAAATGTTTCTATTTATAAGCATTTTTTTTTATTTATGTACAGGTGCATCATAAATTAGAATGTCGTGGAAAAGTTCATTTATTTCAGTAATTCAATTCAAATTGTGAAACTCGTGTATTAAATAAATTCAATGCACACAGACTGAAGTAGTTTAAGTCTTTGGTTCTTTTAATTGTGATGATTTTGGCTCACATTTAACAAAAACCCACCAATTCACTATCTCAACAAATTAGAATATGGTGACATGCCAATCAGCTAATCGACTCAAAACACCTGCAAAGGTTTCCTGAGTCTTCAAAATGGTCTCTCAGTTTGGTTCACTAGGCTACACAATCATGGGGAAGACTGCTGATCTGACAGTTGTCAAGCAAATCGATTCAAGAATTTGGATGAACTTCACAAGGAATGTACTGAGGCTGGGGTCAAGGCATCAAGAGCCACCACACACAGACGTGTCAAGGAATTTAGCTACAGTTGTCGTATTCCTCTTGTTAAGCCACTCCTGAACCACAGACAACGTCAGAGGCGTCTTACCTGGGCTAAGGAGAAGAAGAACTGGACTGTTGCCCAGTGGTCCAAAGTCCTCTTTTCAGATGAGAGCAAGTTTTGTATTTCATTTGGAAACCAAGGTCCTAGAGTCTGGAGGAAGGGTGGAGAAGCTCATAGCCCAAGTTGCTTGAAGTCCAGTGTTAAGTTTCCACAGTCTGTGATGATTTGGGGTGCAATGTCATCTGCTGGTGTTGGTCCATTGTGTTTTTTGAAAATCAAAGTCACTGCACCCGTTTACCAAGAAATTTTGGAGCACTTCATGCTTCCTTCTGCTGTCCAGCTTTTTAAAGATGCTGATTTCATTTTCCAGCAGGATTTGGCACCTGCCCACACTGCCAAAAGCACCAAAAGTTGGTTAAATGACCATGGTGTTGGTGTGCTTGACTGGCCAGCAAACTCACCAGACCTGAACCCCATAGAGAATCTATGGGGTATTGTCAAGAGGAAAATGAGAAACAAGAGACCAAAAAATGCAGATGAGCTGAAGGCCACTGTCAAAGAAACCTGGGCTTCCATACCACCTCAGCAGTGCCACAAACTGATCACCTCCATGCCACGCCGAATTGAGGCAGTAATTAAAGCAAAAGGAGCCCCTACCAAGTATTGAGTACATATACAGTAAATGTACATACTTTCCAGAAGGCCAACAATTCACTAATTTTTTTTTTTTTTTTGGTCTTATGAAGTATTCTAATTTGTTGAGATAGTGGGTTTTGGTGGGTTTTTGTTAAATGTGAGCCAAAATCATCACAATTAAAAGAACCAAAGACTTAAACTACTTCAGTCTGTGTGCATTGAATTTATTTAATACACGAGTTTCACAATTTGAGTTGAATTACTGAAATAAATGAACTTTTCCACGACATTCTAATTTATTGAGATGCACCTGTATTTATGCATTATGCATTTTTCATTGAATTTTAGTTTACACTAAAATTTTTAATTAAAATATACATATGTATATTTTAAGTGCTAAATTGTGGTTACTGTTTTTAGTTATGTGTTCAGTTTCCTTGCTTTTGCTCTTTTTCTCTATTCTCTCTATTTTTCTCTCTATTTTCTTCTATTTTGTCTGTACTTTTTTTGTAGTGTACTTAATTGTGCAATGTGCAATGTGATATATTCCTCATGCTAATGCTTAAAGTATCTAAGATTAAATTTTAGATGATTATTTAATTTAGATTAATAAGATAATTTAGATAATAGATAATTTAGATAATATTAATTAATTTAAATAATATTTTAGATAATAATTAGATTATTTATTTATTTATATGATAATTTATTTTAATTAATATAATATTTATTTTTTATTTCTTAAGTGATAAATTATTATTTTATATTTTATGTGTATATTTTAGGTGCTAAAATATATTTCAGTTTCCAGACAATACCTATTTTTAATCACCTTTTTACTTTTTGTAGTTCTTAATTACTCTTGCAGTGTGATGAATGAATTTAAATGAATTGTCTGCTGCATAAATATTTTATGTAGCCCTTCATTTAATATAAGGTCATAAAAAGCATGAATAATCATTTTTAAAAAATTATTAAATAGGGTGAATTTGGGTATATTGTGTCGCTTTTTGATAGTCATTGTCATGATTGTCTAAAAGTTTCCTAATTTAACTAAATTTACTCTTTTAATTTAAAAAAAAATTAAAAAGTTGTTTAAGTTTCTGTCACTGCTTGAAATTTCAATGTTAATTTTCCTAATATATTATAACCCCACACACACAAATCTTGTGCACATACAGTACCAGTCTCGAAATTCTTATTCTGAAATCTGATATGAAAACCAGGCACTATTAGTATATTGCATTGAATTTTAAGCTCACACACTAACTGTCAGTCACTCTTCCATTGTAATGCAGGTCCACGCTTCCCCTTAATCTAACTGAGAAATTAAACAGTGTTTACTTTGGCTTAAAAACTAACTTTTTTTCATTTTTTGTTCCCATTCATTAGTGATGGTGATTTCTTTTGTGCAGACGAGAGTGAGAGAGGATTGATTAAATTCTGCATTAAAAATGAAAAGTGTCCAAAAAGGAGGTCACCGAGTGACTTTACCCGCTCTGAAGGGCTTTACAACTTTTTACAGTAAGAAGATACGATTCTGTGCATATATACACCATCATATAAATCAAACAACTCTTGATTGATTTCTCCCATGATGAAAGATTATGAATGAAATAAATCCGTCATTGTACATCCATCATCATACTGTCTGTTCAAGTTTATTGGGTTAACAAAACTTAAATGAATCATACAATATCTCTACAGAGATACTGTATCTTATCCTATCTCTATATCTAGAGAAAGTCTCTACAGAATTAATCATATCTTTATCCTACAGCACCAGCTGTTACATAAGTGAAAAAAGCACTGGCATCTGTAGACAGACACGAGGAGAAAGCATCATGGGAATCTGGCAAATTTAGAAATCTGAGCTTTGCTTTTATCACATTTCTCCTGCTATCCTCAAGTCGTCTCTCTAAGCATGTTAACATGATAATCGCGGCGCACGTATGACTGATCTGTCTTTATGCGGGATGTCTCTCGGCAAGGCAATTCCCTCGAGTTCCCTGTGATATTGTGGCATTTGTCCAGTCTCCTTTCAGGAATGACCAATCATTTCCTGTTGTGACAGGCATTTAGATGAATGTGATCTTGTGCTGTGGTGATATGTCACTCGCTCTAACGGAGTCATGGTAATTATTGCACTCTGGAGAACGTGATGAATCATCAACAGGGCTCTTGATATGCTGTGAAGATGCACAGTGTATATATAAGCTAAGGTCAGGCCATTAAAAATGGGGTAATAACTAAAAAAAAAAGCATCCAAAAATGTGTATTAAGATGAGATTGGGCTTTGCTATACACATGTTGCATAGGAAGTCATTTATCTTGGGGTCACAAGAGTCAAAGTCAACATTTAATTGAAGAAAATGCAAAAAGAGTCCACTTAAACCCTGTTTTTTGCTATGAGATGACTGAAGATTTTACTTTTAACTGTTGTTTTAGTCATTGCACCAATGCTGTTTATCATCCAGAATTGAATTTCAATCATTTCATGCTTCTGGCAGCCACTAATTTGGCTCAAAAGTACATTGTGGTTGACGCAAACCATATTTATCTTTGGCTGTGATCCTGTGTTGTTTCTTTTAACTTGTGGTTTTGTTTTCCAGTTTTGCAGGATGAATTTGTCTGATGAAGGCATGTTGCAACACCAGCATCCGGCTACCTCGACTAGCTTCTGCCTTGTAACAGATGAATTTGCACCAGAAATGCAGCCTTTGACTTCAACAGAAATAGAAATGGAGAGCCTCCTCCACTGTAAAAGCTAGTAAGTCTATTTATTTTGATATTGTTACCATGCATGATTATTCAGCTAGTTGCAATTTATTATTAGCATTCATACTGCTGTCCTAAATCAGAACACTTGTGACTTACTACTTTTTCAGGATTAATATAAAATAATTTAGCATTTTCGTTGAGGTGTAAAATGCTCAAATAAAAATAAATCTTTATTTTAAAAAAAAAAGGTAAAATAAATGCAAAATAAATATGTAAAATAAAATATAACCCATGCACGATTAAATGGCAAGTTGCATTTTATTATTAGCAATTTTTCCCCCTGCTATCCTAAACCTTGCCAGAACAATTATGTACTATGTAATTAATTTGGGATATATAATATTAAATATATTAAATTAGCAATTATATATAAAAATGATATATAAAAACATATATATATACAATTTAGTAAAACTATAATTAAAATTAAATAAATATAATTAAATATTTAATTAATTTGGTATATATAATATTAAATTAACAATTATAAATAAAAAGGATATATAACAACACACACACACACACACACACACACATATATATATATATATAATATTTCAAAGAAATGAGCTTTTATTTGAAATGCTGTACAAAATAAATAAATTCTATAAATGCATAGATACAGTGTATATATTATAGACTCTATGTATGTGTGTGTGTGTGTGTGTGTGTGTGTGTGTGTGTGTGTGTGTGTGTGTGTATACACACACATACATACACACATATAGTGAAACATTGACTTCAGAATTGCAGCACTAGTTGTCGTGCATTAAATTGCAAACCTAAGCCAAGCTGGCCATGAACTTCCGAAATCACTCAAGAATACGTATAAAACACTCTGGGTTGCCACTAATGCATTTTTTCTGTCTCATAAAGAGAGGCGAGTATTCAAGCTCAACTCTTTGAAAGCGCTGGCCGACGTCTCGTCTGAAAAGAGTAGCTTTAGACGCTAAGCCCGTCCAGGAGGCCTCAGAGCACACTCTCTAAATCCCACCATTAACGTCCACGGATAAAGGTAACAATGATTCACACTGAAGCCGATAGCGTCAATCGGCAGCATTCGTCACCGGTGGCACTCGGCTGTCAGCGCAGGTGATTCATTACGCTTAGCTTATTTTAATTAGCTTTTCTGCCTCACAGCTAATTGGTTGCGGATTGTAAGCAGAAAAGAGTCTGTGCCTCGAAGCGAGGTGTTAAGACGACTGGAGCGCTTATATCCAATCTGATTTAAGTAATAAGCATTTTCAAAAGGCCAGCTGGCTATCAGTGCCAGGTACATGTCATGTGACCTTTTTAAAAGGCGTGCGAGGAAATGTAGCAGCGAGGCAATAAAGCGCGTGTTCTAGCTCCGTTTCTGTTGCCTCTCCTCTTCTCTTCCATGAATTCAGATGAGCTAGATTTTGCTTTTATTGTGAGAAGAAAGCAATATCAGATCAGAGGCTTCTGACAGCTTCAGGAAGGCGAGTTATTTGTGAGTATCTTATCAGCAGCTGTGGCAGCAGACATATGGCATGACTTTATCTGTGGCAGAGGAAGGCATCACACACAAACACACACAAACAGGCGTGTGTAGACACATGACGGAGGAGGGTCTCGCACTCTTCAGACTTCAGTGCTTCAAACACATCTGCGCCTTCATATGCCGCACGTATCGCCACTCTGATCTGTTTACTTACAGGAGAACATGGAAGGAGGAAAAATGCTCACAGTTTAATTTTGAGCGCAAACGTGCTCGTTACAAATAGCAGTTCGTTCATAGTCTTTATCATTTCAAATGCCTCGAGGCTGTGCTCAAAACTTGGCTTTTTGTGTGTCTAGAACAATATTGCCTGTTATCATTTGATGCGTCACCCACTTTATTGTCCAACCATTGCATATAATAATGGAGATGCATACTGTATTGCTCAGAGATTGCTTTTTCATAGCTGAGGGAACACAATTTCTCATTTGTTTCATTCAGTGTTATTTTATGCATATACTATTATAGTATTTATTAGTTTTTTAATGTGTTTTCATTTTTAAGTATTTTTCTACATTTATTTTTAATTCAGTTTTAGTTTTAGACTGTCTTAAACTGTTTTATTTTTATTTAAACTAAACTTATTTCAGTTAGTTGCAATGGCAATATTTCTAATCTTTGTTTGTTTTTTTATGTTTAAGTTTTTCATATAATATTCATAATTTATTTTATTTCAACAATTTTTAATAGTTTTAGTTGAAAATGACACTGGTTTCATTGATGTATATGCTTTTGATGTTTATTATCATTGATATACTACTACATTTTTTGGTAATATTTTGAATTACATTTTATTTTTCTATTTTCCTCTTAATTTTAGTTGTCTGTTGTTGAAGTTTTAATAATTTTGTTGTATGTTTTTGTCATTTTTATTAGTTTTTTTTTTTATAAGTGTCTATATTTTGTTGTATGTTTTGTCATTTTATTAGTTTTGTCACTATAGTTTTTTAATTTTTAGTTTTTAAATTTTAGTTTTTAGTTTTAAATTTTAGTTTATTTCAGTTTTAGTTATTTTTGTACTTCAACTTTAAACGAAAATAAGAATTGTATTTTATTTTAGTAAATAGCTGAAATTTTTATTTAAATTAATGGCTTTTTTATTGTTTTAGTTAATTAACAATAATAACCCTGGTGTCACCTAAAATCATTTGGGAGAAATAAAAAAATAGAAAGAAATAAAATGAATAAAATTGTTGACATAGTATGATGACAGGTGTCAGGACATTTCAAAAGCTTGGATTCTATTTATGCAGTGCTGTGCTGAGTAGCCCTGCTTAACATGAAATCTCATTGGTCTAAAATCTCACTCCACATAGGTGTTTATTATTAAACATCAAACATCTTCTGATTGGCTATGATTGTGTCCCATCAGACAGACAAATTTAGTTTAGGAAGAAAAGTTTCAAGCTGAAATCTCCGATCTTCTGAGAATAGTTTAGGACAATGTTGAGATGTCTCCTGAAACTTCACTTTTTTCCTCAGGAAAAAAATCAAAGAAGCAGGAGACACAAGTCTCCAGTTGCTTTCCATTTAATGTCATTGTCTAGAAGAAACAATAGAGATATTAAAAAAGATCTCATTTGTGATTTTGTTTTTTTTTCCCTTCTTTCTTTCTTTCCTGCAGGGTGGACATCTTAAATAGGATTTGACTAAGTGAATTTGCCTGAGACGCTTTGCTTGAAGCGTTTTCAACAAAACTATCAGTGTGCTTTGAAATCATATAGCCCTGAAAGCACTACAGATATTGCTTGCACCATTGATACTGCGGTACAAAACCGGAGACTAGCTGTGGGTGTCAGACTCGCCTTCAGCCTGTCTGCTGTTCCAGCCTACGTAGCTCCGAGAGATGGCAGGCGGAGTAAATTGAACTGATCTGTGTTGATTAAGGTTGAACTGAGGGCAGAAGAGAGCAGGGACGCGAAGGTCACCCCCTTTATCTATAATCACATCACAGCAGAGCTCTACTGGTGGATCAGCGTCTCATAATTACTCATTATTCATGAGTCGGTCAGAGAGGGAGATTCACATGATGTACTGGTCCCTTGCGATCCTGAAATGGCAGCTACAGGAGATGCTTAGTTAGAATAATGACATAAATGTTAATCCTGATGTTCAGATGGGTAATGAACCACCTGTGTTTGTTCCCGGCTGTTAAAACACGGCCAACTTAAATTCAGAGATTAAAGGTTAAAAACATCCTTGCTCATCAAAACATGTTCGGCTTGTCCTGTGGCCTCTTTTCAATGTCTGCCGGATCATGCGGTTTTAGGGGATCAATATCCAATCCTTCTTATTACAGAATAATTCCTGAATATCTCAGCTTCTTTAAAACTATATCTGACTGTTGCTATGTTCAGAATTCAATGCTGTAAAATACTTTGCATTCTGAACTAACCATATAACAGTTGCATGCAATTCAGCAAGTGGCATGTCTAAAATAACTTGGAATATTTTTGCATTTTCACATTTTTAAATTACAATTTGCAACATGCAAACCTAATCTAGCTGTATAATAAACCTGGCATTGTGTATTATGAATATTGTGGGCTCTTTGTCGCTTTGGATAAAACTTCTGCAAAATGCATAAATGTAAATATGCAAGCAGTCATACCATTTACTACAACGCACAAGCTGACTGGTCTCTGCTGATTCTGTAGCCAATGAGCTTGCTTGCTTGCTCAGTGTTTAAATAGTCTGTTTCAGTGTTTGCTGTAAGCTTGCCCTTCAGTAAAATTTTCTCTGAAACCCTCCACCTCCCCAGCACCACCTGTCTATTCTGCTACAGGATTTCTTTATTGTCTATTCATGCATCAGCAGTATATTTTACATGCTCACAGCAGCATGTTTGTGTATCTGTTGGCAGTAGCAAGTCTATACAACAGCAGAAAATATATCTTGTCCCTCAAAACCAATATATTAACATGCTATTCAAAGAGTTGAAATAATTCCAATGTTTTGATTTGTTTTGAAAGTGATAAACTCTTATATTTTCCTTTGTTCATCATGAAGTGATCATGTTGGTATTCTGGAACATCATGAGGGTGAGTCATTAGAATTTTCATTTTTGGGTAAACACATATCTGTCCTTGTAAATCTTTTTGTTGTATAGTACTTTTTTATAAAGGGTATTAATATTATATCAGTTCATTGAACATGCTTATCTTGTGATGGGAAGATGTGAAGTATCGTCTGAATGAGCTTTTAATGTGGAAATAACCCCAAGGACATTTCTGTTTGTACAACCGATTGCATCAGTGTTTCCCACACTACGGTCCATTATTAGACACGATTATCACTGCAAAAAGGGACAAACCAAAAGACCATGGTTCAAAAAAGAGTCCTATTTATCCTTTGATAAATCCTGTCCCTTTCAATCGGGGGTGTCTAGAGAACCAGAATAGATAGCAGTCAAATTCATCATTGCCTCATATCTCATATAGATTTCTGCTGCAGTGCACACAGTTTATTACAATGCCTCATGAAGCTGTCTCCTCAAAGTGTTAAGAGCGAATGAAGCTCATTCAAATGGCTTTGATGCCGATCTGAAATTCAATTGCATTGTGTCAAAGAAGAGCCAAGTCCCAAGATGCCTGCTGCTTGAAGCGCCATCCTTCTCTATTGTTTTTTTTTTTTTCTCAAACCGTTTAAGTACTATTGTTAGCTGTTGGGAGCAAAAACAGTTTTCAGTCCTAAAAAAACAGAGGTTATATGGAGGTTAACACAACATTGCACTTAGTTTAATGAAGAACAGACAGAGAGACGGCACATTGTGTCCCTGCTCCAGATTCGTGTTGCTCACCCACCTTAAGTGTAGCTCTTTTAGAGAAAGACAAGGAGCAGAAGATAAAGGTGACAGCTAAAGATATACATTGGCGTGATAAAAAAGTTAAGTCATCTTCTTCTAAGACACATTTCCTTTGGCACCGTGGCCCCAGCTGTGGAGCCAAGGCAGTCATTATAGGTGAAAAACTGTCCCGGTTCAGGGCCCTGACTTTATTGGAATTGCTCGTAAGCGTCACTACGTCACACTTGTCCCCTGAGGTGTATTACTCCATAGTGAAATAAGTGCTGGGTGATAAAAGAAAATGCTCTATAAGACGTATCGATGCCAGAGGGAGCCTGCAAACGCAGAAACGGCATTGCACAGCTGTATGGGCAGTATATTGGCAGAAATAAAATTGGCTTTGAGCAAGCCAGTGGAACACGGGTTCTCTGATCAGAGAACCCTTGAACTTTGAGCTTTACAGCCTAAACCAAGAACTGAATACGAGACGGTTCAATTAAATTCAAAAATACCGAATGATGTTAGGTGCCAGTTCCAGTGCAGACTGAACACAGTACTGAAATACTCCAACAGGGTTTCCTGCGATATATTCACTGGTGCCATAAAACTGAATCAGTAGTGCAGAACTGACTGATTACATCAGATTACATTACAGAAATCTGAAAACATAAAGTGCAACTGGTATAGTCTGATTCGAATGAAGTACTGCAACTTCCGTTTATACATATCCAAATGCTGTAAATGCAAGCTCATTCAAATTTCATTGCGTTGTAAGTTCAAGTCTGGTGAAAAGAATGCAAACTTTCAGTTAGCATTGCATTAAATTGAAGTAGACAGTATATTTTTATCTACCTGGTCTTATGACAAAAACATACCTCTTGGAACTTTTTCGCAAGACATGAAATACATACCGCCATGTACGTTTCATGACATATTTGATGTGAAATGTCCACAGGGTGGTCCTAAAATAAATGAACGTACATATGGTATGTTTTATGTTACATTGGTTTTATAGGTGTCACCGCAGTTCTGACTTGAAATGTCCATTGAGTGGCGCTATAAGTCTAATGCTCCGTGACATTTTAAAATAACGTACCATCTGCACTACACCTAAACCTACCCGATAGTATGAACAAAAGCGAATATGACATAAAAACGCATGCCGTTTAGCTTGTTTGTCGATCTCTCATCTTTCAGCTCTTTCACCGTGAGTCATGTTTTTGATGGGATTCGTACCCGAGGATGCTGCACCCTAAGTCCAGTTTCATGCCGGCTGAGCTACTGAGCAAGCTTGTTATATCCGGAAAGCAAAACATATGGAGCTGTAATCATAACTGTGTACGAAAACAATTACAAGTGCTCGCTTTTTCACTGCCTCTAGTGTTCATTTCTGTTGGAAACTGCAGTGATATGTACTTATTGGTACATATTTCGCATCTTGCGGAAAAGTTCCCAGAGGAACATTTTTGTCATGAGGCCAGGTAGATTTTTACACTTTGGATGTACTGTATTACATGTTGAATTATGTGTTTGTTTGTTTTTTTTTGTTTTGTTTTTTTTAAAATGCAGCGTAATGCATCATATTACGACTGTTGCATTTTCCACAAAAAATTTTGCATGCTTAAAGTCTAGCGTGATCGTGCCATTCCTCTATTGAGCCTGTTCTTGTAAGTAAATCAAAAACATGCAGTGCAATGAATCTAGTCCATATAAATAATCTAAATGAATTATTTATATGCACTGATTCTTTTTGGTGAATCAACTACATACAGTGCAATCTGTGTAGTCTGATTCCCTGAATTAAGTATTCTTACATGTTGATTATTTTTAGTGTAACTAATCTAGTCCAACTGTGGAATAAGTCTGAGTCAGTTCTTTTTAAGTATATCAAAAACATGCAGCACAAAATAATCTAATCTGAAATTCAAATAAATGATTTATATGCACTGATTCTTTTTGGTGAATCAACTGCATACAGCGCAACCTGTGTATTCTGATTCCCTGAAAGAATGATTCTTTTGCACCAACTCTTTTTGGTTAACAAACAGCATAACTAGGGCCAGTTTTACTAAGCAGGGCAAATTAGCACGAGAGCACAATTCCAAAACAGCGTTTATGGGTGTGGAAATTTCTGCGGGTGGTTTACTAACAACAGCGCAAATTAAAGAACGCAGATGCAACATCTCATTTACATATCGATCAATGCAATATACCAAGTGCAGCGTAAATTAGCATAGTCGCAAATAAAAAAAATAAAGAAGCCACAGTACATTTATAAGAACCAGAGGCAAAAAATGAAGAGTTGCAAGAATAGACCTGGTATTGCGTGACTCCTATACAGTAGTTGAGGGTTCCAAGCAGAGGTGGACCGTAACGAAGTACATTTACTTGAGTACTGTACTTAAGTACACTTTTTGAGGATCTGTACTTTACTTGAGTATTATTTTTCCTAGAAACTTGCTACTTCAACTTCACTACATTTGAAAGACAAATATCGTACTTTTTGCTCAACTACATTTATAAAAAGGTCCCCAAGTAGAAAGTCGTTATATGTAGCAGTTTTTCCAGTGTGCGCATTTTCAGATTCACTAAACCCTTTTTTCCTGCGAAAATCCGGCCTGCGATCTGCCAGGACTTTCCAGTGTTGCCAAGTCTTACACTATTTCTAAGCCTGCAGTTTTCCGCCTAGCTTTAAATGGATATGTGGCAGCTTTTTACGCAAATCTGGCAACCTCGGGACCTTCCCCGCTAGTGTTGCCAATTTAGCAATTTTGTTGCTAAATTTAGCAACTTTTCAGGCTACCCTAGCAACTTTTCTTCCAAAAGGACCTAGCTACAAATTTAGCAATTTAAAAAAAATTATTTGGCTACTTTTAGCCACTTTTGATAAGTGACTCAGACAGAAAAAAGGCACACATTTTCCATCCAAATTACACAAAAAGAGGAAACCAAAGATGCCTAGCAGTACACACATCACGTGAATTAAGTTAGCTGCTATTTGCAATTGTTCAATTTAATAATAATAATAATTGAATAATTGTTCAATAATTGTTCAATTTTCGAGGACATTATCCATTATCCATTGTAATCCTGTAACCAGAAAACCCAATGCGTAATTTAAAATGCAGGTAAAAAACCAATACGGAAAAATTCTTTCATATTAACATAGTAGATTGTGCCCTATTTTTACATAATTTTCTTAGAGTGTAGCATACTAACTAACTAACTAACTAATAATGCACTGCTTAAAGCATAATTGTTGAGAATGTGTATTACTAGTTTACTAGCTATTAAAAAAAAACTTAATTTGTAATCATTTAAAAATGTGTTCAATAATTCAATATATTTAAAAATATAGTTATTTATATTTTAATATTATATTATGCACAATTTTTTTTACAAACAAATCTAAATTAACATATAAAATCTAGGTTTTTTGCTGAGATTTGATGTTGTGACAATTTTGCGTTGTGATTACGCAATGACGTCATCGCGCAATGACATCATAACGTCATTTAGCAACAAATCGACCTTCCTTTAGCAAATTTCTCTGAAAATTAGTTGGCAACACTGTTCCCCGCTAAACTAATGTAAACGTCTGTGCTACTGCACAGCTAAAAGCGCTCTAAAAAGGCAAATAAGATAATAAAAGACGAAAAAGGCACTTTTATAGTGTGGTGTGATCATCTGTGTGTTCACCACATTGATTTTAAAGAGACAACAGTATGTGATGCCTTAGGTAGGCCGAGCGCTACGATCAAAGATCATAGAAGATAAATGATCGGCATACGGTAAATAAAAATGACCTACACACCTTGATATACATGACAAAGAAAATGTATAGTTTTTATTCTGTGTGAACTCGCATGTGTATGTGTTAACTCATTAAAGCTCTTTGGAAAATTAACCATGTTTTTACTATAGTAACAATTTGCAGTAAAATCGCAGTATCCACAAATTTACTATTCTCTCAGCATAGTAACCATAATTTTGCTATTTGTAGTAAAACTACAGTAACCACAATATAGTAACTATAGTTTAATATTTGTAGCTAAACTATGGCAATACAAATGGTAGGCTAATATATCCATCAAAAATGGCTGCTACCATATATAAAAAACCTTACTACTCAGGCCTACTGGTAAATTGCTGCTAAAAACTGGTCAAGGAAGTACATAATCTGAACATTATTTTATTGTCAAAACACTGCATATAAATACATATTGTTTTGCAAACAAATAATCAATAAGTAGGTTAAATGATCACACAGGTCAAAATGTTTTACTTCACTTTTTTACAACTTTGGAATCTAAACTGGGAATCGATAAGAATTGAAATCAATAAGCAGAATCATTATCGGAATGGATAAAATTCAAGCAATGCCCAACACTAGCCACATGTTGTGAAGTTCACTGATTTCTGAGCATTTTATGAACACTGATCCATTGATGGCAAAATTCAAAAAGATGGTTCTTTGGCTCAACCTGCACACCCATGGCCATACTGAGAGAGTATGTTACAGTTTTCTGAAAAGACTAAAGATTTGTTTTCTTTTCAATGTTTGCTTTGTTTGCCTAAAATGAACCATATCCTAGCCTTCAATATCTCTTTGAAAAATAACTTTGTAACTTTTAAACACGTATTAAAATGAGTTCAGTGTAGCTGTAGGAGTGTTAAAATAAAAATAAATAAATAAATAAATAAAAATAAAGATGATTATCTTCATTCAGTTGTTCCATTTCTATTGGTTTGATAACATGAAAGCTCTTAATTCCAAAGATAAAACAAGCTAATCAGTGTATTCAGTAGGTTGCATTAGTTATACATAAGTTATTGTAAGTATACAACAATGTGATAATAAAACAATGCATTTACTTTTTACTTTTGATACTTAAGTACTTTTATAAGTATGTACTTCCATACTTTTACTTAAGTAAAAACCTGTCTTTACAACTTTCACTTATAGTGGAGTAGTATTTGACCAGTAGTATCTGTACTTTCACTCAAGTAATGAAGTTGTGTACTTTGTCCGCCTCTGGTTCCAAGTCGTCTTTTATTTCCTGAAGCAAATTAAAAATAACATGGCTTGGCAAACAATATTTTCATGTTCTTCTTGTATTCCAAATTAATACGTGTGGAAAAAATCCTCTCCGTTCTACCACATGCTCTCTGTTCTCTGCTGTGCCTCTCCTAGCAACAATAATTGCAGCCATTTCAAACGCAAAATAGTTAAGACATGCTTTTTTTGGCCGTTAAATAATGGCGCAAATACCAGTAATTTGACGAGCGCAAGTGTTAGTAAATCTCGTTGCGTGATTCATTTGAATACTCTCGTCCCATAAATTTAGTGTCTGAAAGGGAAACTCCTACAAATGCATATTCAATAAGGTAAGGCGCAAAAATAACTGTGTCCACGCCTTTTCAGCGCTAATTCGTCACTGCAGGTCTTTAGTAAAACCCAACTGTGCTATTTTAACGCCAAAAGACGGTTTGCGTTACCTGTTATTAAAACTGGCCCCTAGGCTCATGAGTAATTCTAATGAGTCGTTTTTTTTTTTTGTTGTTGTTTTTTTTTTTTAGTGAATCAAACATATACAACTTACTATGTTGAGATTTAAATTAGTGTAGGTATTAACCGGTTGATCATATGACAATTGAGTTAATACACATAATGAGCTTTTTCAGTAGTAGGCTGTTTATACAAATAAATCAATTAAATATGTTACCACATGTTTTGTTTGTATAGTATTGTTTAAATTATAGGTAAGGCCAATTATTGCATTTCATTTTTGCTGCCTCCAAACAAAGCTGTCTGAAAATGTCTGTTTGAACAGATTTTGTAATAATTGCTTTAAATGTATTTATTATTGCAAGAAGTGTTCATTGTTTGTTGGTGATATCTAATGCATTTACTAATGTTAACGAATTGAACCTTATTGTAAAGTGTTTACATGACGACTAATTTTAGTATCCAGCTTTTAAGGGGGATTCTGTATTGTGAAATAGGAAGAGTCAGAATTTGTCCCATGAGTTTTGTGAACATGGAACTTTCTTGGCTGTAATAAAACAGTGTTAGCAGTTTCTCCTCTGACAGGTTGAAGCAGACAAATGAGGAGATTCGCAGCCCACCTGAAGCCCAGGAGAATGCCGCCCGAGCAGGCATGCCAGCAGAGGCCCCTGCTAATTATCAGGCCCCTCTTCATGACTGACATCTGCCTCCTACCCCTCTATTAGGACATCACCAGCAGCTTGAAGAAAAAAACAAGGAGAAACCACACAACAACGAGGGCTTCCACTATGCTCTGTTAGCACAACACTATGACTTTGTGAAGGCGGTATCTGTTTTTATTTTACACAATTATTGATGTATTTTTAGTGCTTGAATTCTGTTGTGGGTTTATGGTGTGATAACTGAGGTCCATCTAATGATGGATGCGGTCTGGTTTATGATGAGAGGCTTTCTAATCAGCAAGATCAATGCAGATAGTAATTTATTCAGGGTCATAAGCTAATTGGTGCCAATTTAACCCTCTCTCGATGATATATGAATTTCCCAAATGTTCTTTCAGATTTGTTTGTATAATGAACTCTGTTAGAACATTCCGTTATCGTGTTACTTTAAGCAATACAAAGCCTACTTAAAATGTTCCCATTTTCTTTAACTCTTAGTAATAACAAAATATGAACTGAAATCCAAGTTCAGCTGCAATTATTCCAGCATGGTGCCTAAACAGGTGATTAAGTCTCCATTTTCTGGCCCCCTGATGTGAGAAGTAATATTGATGTCGACTCTGGAGACTGTAGGCATGGTGATGGTTCGTCTGTCAAGCGTCTGCCCTTTGGTGACCTTGTCCGTCTGAGGCATCTGCGGCTCAGTGGAGCGTTTCTTGGCCGTCTCATGGTCTATCAGTCCCAATGACAGAACACAGCACCAGACTGGACCCGCATGGCCATAAGGGGTGCTGGAATCAACCCGATCCGACAGCCTAGCTCACCCCTCTGGTCTCAGGGTCAACGTTGGGGTCATTCAGCACCTAGAGTCACCCTGGGTAATGCTGGATGCACTTATGACATGAAGACTCCCTGGATGTCCTTTCGATTGCCATTGTACACAAAGATAGGTTCAGTCAAAAGGTAATGCAAAATATCCTTTGAAAACCAACAAATAGTGCATGCTATTTTTAGTGCAAATTAAATAGCAGTGCATGCTAACGGTTGTGCATTCTTGAAAGTATGCATTCTTGTAGTACTTGTAAAAATACTGTGTATTTGCTAAAGTAATGCAAGCTATTTGTAGTGTAACTAAATAGCAGTCCATACAATTACGTACTAAATAGTAGTACATTCTAGTGTTAGAACATTATAAATAGTAGTACATAATGCTTGTAGTGCCAACTAATAGCAGTAAATGCTAATTGTTGTGCATTCTTCAAAGTAGAATGTACAGTTATATACATACTTAATAGTAGTACACTAGCTGGAGTATTTATAAGTAATGTGTATATGCTAAAGTAATGCAAACTATGTGTAGTGATAACTAAATACTAGTACATACTAAATAGTAGAACATTCTAGTGTTAGTACATATCTGTACATTTCATTCGAACTGCCAGCCAATGCAAAGAATGTAAGATTGGTGTGATATGGTCTCATTTGCAGCTACCCATGAGTAGACGGGCAGCTGCGTTTTGGACCATTTGATAATAAAATTGGTACGACACCCCAAATTTACTCATAATTGATCCCAGAGGTAGCATATATAATGAAAATAATAATGGTACGAATATCGATCCCTGGGGTACACCACAAGCAAGTTGAGCCACCGAGGATGAATGGACACCTAAACTGACAGAGAAGATATGAACCATTTCAAAACTGTACCTGAGATACCAATTGAGTGTTCAAGCTGAGATAAAAGAATCCTGTGATCCACGAAGTCAAAAGCTGAAACAGCACTAAAGCCGTGGTATCACCAGTGTCTGTGGTCATTAAAATATTATTGAAAACTTTTAAAAAAGCAGACTCATTGCTCTGAAGGGTTTTATGTAGGGCTTTAGTTTTAGTACATTCTAAGTGTATTTGGAAATAGTACACTCTAGCTACATGCTAGAAAGTAGTTGTATTATTTGAAAACCAACTTAAAACAAAAATGCTACAGTGTGCATTTGAAAATGAAGTGCCCACTATATGTAGCACACACTAAACAGCAGTTATACTAGTTGTAGTATAAGCTTAATATCATAGAGAAACTATTATAGATTTTATTTATATTCTAAATGTTATTGTATTTTTATATTTTGTTTTCATTTCTGTTTGAAGCTTTAATAATGTTTGTCATTTTTATTAGTTTTTCTTTTTTTAAATGTCTATTTTTTTATAATTTTTCATTTCATTTTATTTTAATTTCTTACATTTTAAAAAAAAAATTATATATATATATATATATATATATATATATATATATATATATATATTTGATTTTATTTCAAGTAACAATTTTTTTATGGTTTTAGTTTTAGTAAACTCTAATAACCCTGTGTAGTGCATGCTAAGTAGCAGTAATCTACATACTAGTTATATACAACACATTGTAGTTATTAGTACATACTAGTTGTAATGCATGCTACTAGGAAGCAAGCACAAATACTACAGTGTGCATTCAAAGTGGTGTGTGCAGTGCATGGATATTCTTCTAAAGGCGTGAATATATGTGTGGTTTCTTTGAAAGCTCCTAAATGGTTTGCAGTGCAGGGAACAGGAGTCATTCTGCCCTCAGCTCCTGCTGAAGACAGCCATCAGACACAACAAGGTAATGCTGCCTTCAGTTGCCATGGAAATCCAAGTTAGTGGACCACATGCAACAAGGTTCAGTGGCTCAAAAAATCTCAAATGAACTGATGTAACAATATGCACGCAATTAATTCTCACACTGCTTTCAACTGTTTGCTTTGTAAATGAATGCCTTCTATTTGAGTTCAGCTCCCCCTAGTTTATGATATACTTTTCTAAATTACTATTCTTGAAGCATACAGCTGTGTTTTATGTCACTGTACAGTTGCTAAGCTGAATCTTGGTTGCATATACAGGTGCATCTCAATAAATTAGAATGTCATGGAAAAGTTCATTTATTTCAGTAATTCAACTCAAATTGTGAAACTCGTGTATTAAATAAATTCAATGCACACAGACTGAAGTAGTTTAAGTCTTTGGTTCTTTTAATTGTGATGATTTTGGCTCACATTTAACAAAAACCCACCAATTCACTATCTCACTATCTCAACAAATTAGAATATGGTGACATGCCAATCAGCTAATCAACTCAAAACACCTGCAAAGATTTCCTGAGCCTTCAAAATGGTCTCTCAGTTTGGTTCACTAGGCTACACAATCATGGGGAAGACTGCTGATCTGACAGTTGTCCAGAAGACAATCATTGACACCCTTCACAAGGAGGGTAAGCCACAAACATTCATTGCCAAAGAAGCTGGCTGTTCACAGAGTGCTGTATCCAAGCATGTTAACAGAAAGTTGAGTAGAAGGAAAAAGTGTGGAAGAAAAAGATGCACAACCAACCAAGAGAACCGCAGCCTTGTGAGGATTGTCAAGCAAAATCGATTCAAGAATTTGGGTGAACTTCACAAGGAATGTACTGAGGCTGGGGTCAAGGCATCAAGAGCCACCACACACAGACGTGTCAAGGAATTTGGCTACAGTTGTCATATTCCTCTTGTTAAGCCACTCCTGAACCACAGACAACGTCAGAGGCGTCTTACCTGGGCTAAGGAGAAGAAGAACTGGACTGTTGCCCAGTGGTCCAAAGTCCTCTTTTCAGATGAGAGCAAGTTTTGTATTTCATTTGGAAACCAAGGTCCTAGAGTCTGGAGGAAAGGTGGAGAAGCTCATAGCCCAAGTTGCTTGAAGTCCAGTGTTAAGTTTCCACAGTCTGTGATGATTTGGGGTGCAATGTCATCTGCTGGTGTTGGTCCATTGTGTTTTTTGAAAACCACAAAAAGTCACTGCACCCGTTTACCAAGAAATTTTGGAGCACTTCATGCTTCCTTCTGCTGACCAGCTTTTTAAAGATGCTGATTTCATTTTCCAGCAGGATTTGGCACCTGCCCACACTGCCAAAAGCACCAAAAGTTGGTTAAACGACCATGGTGTTGGTGTGCTTGACTGGCCAGCAAACTCACCAGACCTGAACCCCATAGAGAATTGTCAAGAGGAAAATGAGAAACAAGAGACCAAAAAATGCAGATGAGCTGAAGGCCACTGTCAAAGAAACCTGGGCTTCCATACCACCTCAGCAGTGCCACAAACTGATCACCTCCATGCCACGCCGAATTGAGGCAGTAATTAAAGCAAAAGGAGCCCCTACCAAGTATTGAGTACATATACAGTAAATGAACATACTTTCCAGAAGGCCAACAATTCACTAAAAATGTTTTTTTGTTGTTGTTTTTTTTTTTTATTGGTCTTATGAAGTATTCTAATTTGTTGAGATAGTGAATTGGTGGGTTTTTGTTAAATGTGAGCCAAAATCCTCACAATTAAAAGAACCAAATACTTAAACTACTTCAGTCTGTGTGGATTGAATTTATTTAATACACGAGTTTCACAATTTGAGTTCAATTAATGAAATAAATGAACTTTTCCACGACATTCTAATTTATTGAGATGCACCTGTAGATGTTTTTTGTCATTGCTAATCATTGCAACTGTTTTACACTGTCAGTGTTCAGCTGATGAGGTGAGATATAGATGCTATAACTACACTTCAGATCTCCACAGCCAATTCATAAAGTAGCCATGCATTCTTACAATATTAAATATTTTGCCCATATAAACCATAATTCTTTATACTATAGTAGACGACTTATATTTGACGTCACAGCTCAGGATAGTTGCTAGTGAAGGGCTTGGGATGAGATTGAGTTAAATGGGAATCTTATACTGTAGATTTCTCCAGGTTTTATTATGGATGTTGTTTTCAATGCACTGTTGTGCAAATATGTCAAACTCTGACCCCTAGTGGTGGACTGTGATATAGGGGTTAATGTTTGAGGAGCTTAACTGAGAACACGAGGGATGATTCACTTTCACTGCTGTAGAATGTTATGTAATTTAAAGCGCTTGGATTGAATGGTTTATGATCTGCAACATGGCTGAATGCACTATAAGACAAACCTTGAGACTATATTGCTTTGGCTGACCATTTGTACTTTTTTTTTTTTTTTGGTCTTTTTTGTCTTTTTTTTTTTTTTTTTTTTTTTTTTTTGTCATCACTTCATGCAGTATTTTTGCACAGTGTGGTCAGGCACTAATTAAAATGACCAAATGTTACTTTGTCACTTGGTCACTTGTTACTAACTGTTAATGAATTATATAAAAATACACTTTTGTATGTTTATTGTTTAATAATAATAATAATAGTAATAATAGTAGTAATAATAATAATAACAATTATTGTTATTTAGTTTTAATGAATTATTAATTTGTTGAAAAATAATAACAATAATTATTGTTATTAATTACTGTTATACTATTATTATAATTAATCATTCTTATAATGTTTGCAGAATGAGCCCAACTAATTTTAATGCAGCTCACCAAAAATTATGCTATGAAAAATATTAATAATAAACATGTCAAATAGCACACAGGTCATACCATTATTACATGAATTATAAAGAATATTGACATTACAAAATGCATTACAAAAAAAAATACAAAATAAATAGGAGCATGTTACATAAAACTGTATTTAACAAATATTTTAGCATTGTCTAATTGTACATTATATTTTTAATTTCACTAAATATACTGCAAAAATGAGGTGATCAATAATAACTTAGCAAAATAATTTAACCAATTTTATTTATTTATTTATTTTTTTAAAATTAGATGAGATTCAACTCAATTTGTAAGCCAATTTAATATAATTTAAGGCTGCAGCTGAACTTAAGTTTTTAAGTTGAAAGAGATTGACATTTTTACAGTGTACAATAATATAACAACAACTTAACTTGTACTTTTGGAAATGGATCTTTATTAGCCCTAATTGGACTTTTTGAATTTCAGGCTCATTTTGAAATTGTGCTCTCTGCAAAATGTAATTGTAAGGAAGCAGATTAATATCACTTTGAATGTGACTATTTTGAATATGCACATTATTGTCAGTTATTGATGCGTTGACCACATTACTGTAACATTACAGTACTACATTTACCATAGTCAGAATTTTTATTTTAGAAATCAAGTCACCTTATTGTCAGTCAGCCTTCAGTGCTTGAGGTTTAACACTCCCACTGATAATAAAATCCAGTGTGCTTGATGTGTATTTGCAGGTATCACAAGGGAAAAGTGAATTTTCTTTCATCTTATCCCCATTTTTCTCAAAGTTCCTCTCCACAGCAGCAGTGGATCGAGGGCATATGTTTCTCTCAATAGCTCACATCCCTTTAGCATAATGATCAAGTGCGGCTCCAGCTAAATATTTGATAGTCGGGCCCAGTGCGTATATATGTGTGCATTTGATGTTTGTTTGGTCCTGTCACACAGGGGCTGTTTGAGGTCAGATAAACGCTGTTCCTGATTCCACAGGAGGGAAAACACAACCCCGGATGCTCCTCACGATAGGCCAGGAGATTGTTTGAAAAAGCCCCAGTTCAGATAAACACCCTGAATATGAATTACTAAAAAAAAGCATGTCAAAACACAGCAACAAGTTCTCGCTTCTGTCTCCTATCAAGAAAAACATGTTCTCTCTGCCCCGGGAACGGGCGCTCTCATCCGTGTTAAACAGTCGACTCCCCCCTGAGAGCTGGGGTGAAGACAGAAAGTGAGCGCGTATCCCGAAGGCTAACCGCTCGCTCGTGTCCCGCAGAGAGCAGCGATGCCTTCCACGGCTTTCTCTGATCACTCGAGTGGAATGCAATGGATCTCGCTAACCATAACCCGTTTTTCAGCAGCACTCTTGAGCTAAACGATACCGCTGGGTGGCATATCCTTGGCCGAACGCTCACCTCAGGTGTTTGATATGCATATAGACTCACTGCTTAACCCACTACAACCTGTTCAGGATTTTGCATTAGAAGTGAATTAATCAAGACCTCCTGCATGCTGGGAGATCACTGACATTATAGATTTAATACTTGGAAGTAATATGTATTTGCTGAAATAATGCAAGATATTTGTAGTGCCAACTAAATAGGAGTCGAAACTAGTACATACTAAATAGCAATACATTCTTGTTTCTAAATAGTTTGGTTGTATGTTGTATTCAGTATTTGACAATATTAGTCAATATTTAGTCAATATTTGGAAATTAGTTTTAGCTACTATACATTTACATTTAGACATTTAGCAGATGCTTTTATCCAAAGTGACTTACAAATGAGGACAATAGAAGCAATCAAAACCAACAAAAGAGCAACAACATGCAAGTGCTATGACAAGTGTCGGTTAGCCTAACGCAGTACACGTAGCAAGGTTTTGTGTTTTTTGGGGGTTTTTTTTAAGAAATCGTAGATAGAATATAGAAAATAAGAAACCTAGTGTTTTTGTTGTTGTTGTTGTTTTAAGAAACAAGTAGATAGAATATAGAAAAGAAAGCTAGTGTTTTTCAAGAAAAGCTAGCAGTTAGAGAATAAATATGCAATTCATAGAGGGTCAAGTGTGTGTGTGTGTGTGTTCTGTTTTTTTTTAAATGAAAAGAAGGCAGATAGATTAAAATAAAATAGATAAAACAGAATTAGAAAAGAGAATGCTGGAGTTAGAGGGTCAAATAAAGGTGGAAGAGATGGGTTTTTAGCCGTTTCTTGAAGATGGCTAAGGATTCAGCTGCTGGGATTGAGTTGGGCAGGTCATTCCACCAGATGGGAACAGTTAATGAAAAAGTCAGTGAAAGTGATATTGTGCCTCTTTGGGATGGCACAATAATGCGGCGTTCACTTGCAGAACGCAAGTTTCTAGAGGGCACATAGGTCTGAAGTACTGAATTTAGGTAAAGGGGTGCAGAGCCAAAGGTGGTTTTGTAGGCAAACATTAATGCCTTGAATTTTATGCGAACCGCTATTGGTAGCCAGTGCAAATTGATGAACAGAGGTGTGACATGCGCTCTTTTCGGCTCATTAAAGATTAATCTTGCAGCGGCATTTTGGATTAATTGTAGAGGTTTCATGGAATTGGCTGGAAGACCTGCCAAGAGAGCATTGTAATAGTCAAGTCTGGACAGAACAAGAGCTTGAACAAGGAGTTGTGTTGCATATTCCGAAAGAAAGGGCCTGATCTTCCTAATATTGTATAAAACAAATCTGCAGGACCAGGCAGTTTTGTGATCTGAGAAATTCAGCTTATCGTCAATCACAACTCCAAGGTTTCTAGCTGTTTTTGAAGGAGTAATGGTTGATGAGCCTAACTGGAAGGTGAAATTGTGATGAAGTGATGGGTTTGCTGAAACTACAAGCAGTTCTGTCTTAGCTAGGTTGAGCTGAAGGTGACGGACCTTCATCCAGCAAGAAATGTCTGTCTGTTAGACATGCTGAGAGGCGAGTAGCTATCGTCAGATCATCAGGATGGAATGAGAGGTAGAGTTGTATTTATACTATCCATACTGGAAAGTATAAATTGCATCCTTTGAAACCCATGGTTGTATGGTTGTAGTCAATATTTGTCAGTATTAGTCAGTATTAGTCATTATTTAGTCGATATTTGGAAATAGTACATTTTAGCAACATATTATACATAATAGTATAAAAGTATAAGTTGTATCCTTTGAAAATCAACTTAAAACAAATGCTGCATTTTAAAATATAGTGCACTGTATGTATGCGCACACTAAATAGCAGTTATACTAGTTATCTTTTTTGTATCATTCTGATACTATTAGTTTTATTGATGTTTTGAACTGTTTTTATTTTTAGATTTTGTTTTCGTTTTAAATTTAAAGCTTTAGTAATTTTGTGGTGTTTTTGTCATTTTTATATTTCTGTATAGTTTTTTGTTCATTTTGATCTTCGTTTTAGTCATTTTTTAGAACCTTTTTTTAAAGCATTCAGATGTTGTTATAGTTTTAGAGATATTTTGAATTAGTTTTTATTTTTAGATTTTGTTTTAATTTTGAATTTAAAATTTTAAAGTTTTATTTTATATTTCTATACAGTTTTTTTGTTGATTTTTATTTTCATTTTAATCTTTTTTTGTCATTTTTAGTTCATTTTTATTTACATTTCAGTCTGTCAAGTTAAACTAAGTGAAAATGAGAAATGCTGCTTTGGCAGCCAACTGAAAAAAAAAAAACTGATTTTGATTTTATTTTTATTTGTTAGATTTTTGTTTTATTTCAGTTTTATTTTAGTTCAGTACCAGTGTTGTTTTAGTATCATTGAGATACTGTCATAATTTTTATTAATATTTTGTTTGTATAATTTGTATAATTTTATCATTTTTATTTTAATTTTGGTTTTAGTTTTGTAATTGTTATGTGTTTTTTTTTCATTTTTTTTTAAATGTCTCTATATAGTTTTTGTTAATTTTCAGTTTTAGTTTAAATATTTAAGTATTTCACGAACTAAATGACAATGAGAAATATTGCCTTGGAAAATAGCAAAAGTAAGTTACTTTTTTATTTTTATTTTTATTTTCTTTTTCTTTTTTTTTTTTTAGTTAATGTTTGTTTTATTTCAAGTAACGACTTTCTAATGACTTTCTATGGTTTTAGTTATAGTTTTAGTTAACTATACTGTATAGTACATGCTAAGTAGTAGTAGTCAACAGTTTTGACAAATAATTACAAAGAATCTGCAAGTAACACGGTGAGTTAAATGCGAAATAGTATTTTCTTCTAAAACGCACTCCAGTAATCTTTATTTTACTTGCAACTTTGAAAAAAAAAATCTTTTTATACTGTACAGATACTGCTGGGTGGCATTTCCTTGGCTGAAGACCAACCTCGGATGTTTAATATGCAAGCCTATGGACTTGCTGCTGCTGTTCGGGTGTTTCACCCGCTATGATTTACAGACTGTTCAGGATTTTGCAAGTGATTTGTAAAGGCACACACGTTAGAAGTGGATTTATCAAGACCTCCTGCATGCTGAAATTTTGGAGCATGAAAACCCTCCTGTCCCATCCACGTCTAAACCGGCTCGCTTACAAGTGATTAGCGACTTCGTTACCCATGAGCCACTCCGTCACTTTGGATAGGCCTGTTCTCGGCAAGCGGATGCCGGCGGTGATTGACGGGGAGTGACGTCAGGCTCATTGCTAATGGGGTGGGCATTTGAGAGCAATTTTCCCGATCTGCGTAGGGTCACTGGGGAATCGCTTAATGGGAAATCGTTATGCAAATCCAATGTAATTAAAACGGGAACCACATGACTCAGAACCCAGAGTGTGTGTGTGTGTGTTTCGTGGGTGTTAATTTACATCATTAAGCAGGCAAATTAGCAGTAGCCGGAATGAGCAGCTGATTATTTTAGGTTCATGTCTGATAATGTGTTGGTGGGGTAAAAAAGGGCCATAACAATTCCAGGACATTCAAGCTGAACATTATTCGTGAAATATACTTGGCAGCGAAAGGGCCCTTATTTTGAAGTCATTTAAAAGGGAATTATTTCATGCATTAATGATAGTTTGGATGGGTTATTACGCTGTTGGTTAAGAAGCCGCATACAAAATTATCATAATGAGGGGGGCAATCCCACAGTGGGCTTGTATTGACGTTATTACACAAACCAAGAGTAAGAAATCACTTTAATGCACCATAATAACATTTCCTGGAGCACAATATTGTTTCTGCTGCAGATCCGTTCACTGCTGTGGTTTTCTTTTGTTTCGTAAATGAAAAACACAACGGCTTTCGCGTTCATCCAGGAACATGCATATAAGAGCTGATAAATTAATGTAAACAGATCTTGGGTTCATATATTCTCATAGGAAAGAAACATTGCAAATGAGATCTTCTAATTGTTTCTTCTTGACAGCAAGGAGATGGAGAGCAAATGTACTTTTGTTCAAGTCCAATGCTTTTGTTTTCTTGAGGAAAGTTACAGTTATTTTGTATTTGTCTCCTCTAAAGTTCCAGATGAGATCTCGATGTTTGCCAGATTTGCCAAGAGAGAGTCTGCAATCAAAGGTCAAAAAAGGTCAATTTCAATATGAACATTTTCTCACCAGATCATCTAAGGATCTAATCATTTTACGAATCTATATTCTGACTGTATCTTCTACTATTGTTTTTCTTGTTTTATCTCTTCTAAGAAACTGATATTTATATACCCATTTAGGGTTAGTAAGTTTAAAAGTTTAAGGTTAGTAAGATTATTTCATGTTTATGAAAGAAGCATTTTATGCTCACCAAGACTGCATTTATTTGATCAAAAAAGGCAGTAAAAACAGTGATATTGTGAAATATTATTATAATTTAAAATAACCATTTTCAATTTTAATAAATGTTAAAATGTATTTTATTATTGTGATGCAAAGCTGAATTTTCAGCATCATTAGTTTTCAGTGTCACATGATCCTTCAGAAATAATTCTAATATGCTGATTTGCTTAAGAAACATTTCTTATTATCATTAATGCTTAAAACAGTTCTGCTTAATAATTTTGTGGAAACCATGATACATTTTATTCACGATTCTTGAATAGAATTCAAATTTAATGAATCCCTGCTGAATAGCAGCATTAATTTAAAAAAAAAAAAAAAAAAAAAAAAAGATAAAATATGTGAAACACACATGAAAACTCAATGTGGGTCTTTTGGGGCTGAAGCATCCGAACTCAGAACCCTATAGTATCTGTTTGACAACCAAGCTAATTTTGCTTAGGAAGTAGAACTTTTTCAAATCCTAACTCAAAAATTATGTTAAGTAGTTTCTATCATATAGCCAGCCTCTGAGTCATACAGTTTTCCTCTGGGTTTGTTTAGAAGATCATTCAATTTAAAACAATAGAATGGATAAGCAAATGACTGTAAATGTGTGTGTTTCTAGCAAGAACTCAGAACATCTTAACAACCACCTAAAAATTCCATAGCAAACATCCCGACCACTTTAACAACCACCCAGCTGCTACAACTACAACTTAACTACCTGTCCAGCAATTCTATAGTAACCTCTAAGACCCTGTTTACACCTGGTTTTTGTGATCAGATCGAAGTTTTTGACGATCTGATCACAAGTGGACGACACTAAATACAGGTGTAAACGGGATCTAAAATGTTTTGTCCACTTTCGACCACTTCCAGTAGTTGAAAACACATTTGATCGGATTGTTTTCACAGTGTAGAGTCTCATGTGGTCGAATGCATTCAAAAAGCCACTAAAGATCACCTTCTCTCTGCCTACTTACCTAATTCTTAAACATTACAGGATGCGCTGGCTAGCGCACTAGCCAGACGGGATTTAAATTTTGCTGTAATTTTGGTTTGAAGCCAAAAAAATGTAAAAATCACAATGATCTCTTACCAGTCCTGATTCTAACACAAACCCACAGCGTTAGGTGTAGAAACAAAAGGTGCTGCTCTCCATATAATTTTCCATTGTCTGCTTTCGTGTTCATATGTAAACTGCGCAAGTTTATTTCACAATATTAGATTGAAAGATCAGAAAAAGCCCATATATACCTGCCCATAGACCCTCACCTTAAAGAAATAACACTGAAAGTAAAAAAAGGAGACTGATTAAAACAGCAGGTGTAAACGGGAATGTATTTCCCTCGTCTGCTTGTGATCTGATCAACCAAATCGCGTTTTAACTCTTTCCACATTTTCATTTGCATATATTGTCAGGGGTGCCTATATAGAAAGTTAATTACTAGGTAATTAAAATTTATTATGAATTCTAAATGATAAATTAAATAATAAATTAAGCTTTAAATCATGCTGACTGATAAGACCGACCATAGTGGTGGGTAATTACACTTTATTAAAAAAATAAAAAATATTGTTAGGCAAAATGTAAATTTACATATGGATTTATTTTTATTTATTTTTATTTTATTTTTTTTCTTCTTCCAGTTCCAATGGAACGTTTTTTCCCTGGGAAATGCTGACCTAGGAAGAGTATAGGACTCTGAAGCTTTGAAGGTGTTAAATTGAAAAATTTAAATTGAAAGTGATTTACTCCAACTATGTTTTGATCATCGTTCTGAATCTGATTTGGACGTAGTCTTTGACAAAAACTTGATTTTCTCAGCTTTTTGTTCTAAATGTTTATATATATATATATATATAAAACCTACCCACATTCAAGTGTTAATTAAAAAAAAAGAAAGAAAGAAAAGAATGCATGAAGCTAGAATAAAATTTTGTTTGTTTGCTTAAAAGCAGAGGCTCTGTTCTTTCATTTCACACATTGCATTTTCAGATATTCATACAACAAAATATTCTTGGAGCCATGAAAATTTAATGAAAATGATCAAAAATTCTTACCGTGGCTTGCAACTTTTAAAAAAAAAAAAACACTGGCTGGGAAAGAGTTAAAACCAAGTGCAAACAGAACCTCAGAACTTTAGCAAAAACTACATCCCTTCAAACTACATCAGACTACATCAAACTAACCTTCAATGTCCAATCAAGGCTTTGACAAGCCAGCATTAAAACTTTGTCTTGTTCTCGTTTTCTGGATTATTAGCTCAATTCTTGCATTGTTTACACCCTCAATCTTTCAGTTACCAGCTTAGGTCATTAACCAGTAATATCCTCGAGAGTTTGAGGGCTGGAGACGTGTTATCAGTGATGACAGTGAAGAGCTTGATAACGCTGAGTGAAAACCAGTCCCCCTAAAAATAAACGGCATCAGAGGCGCGTGCTGCGGCGCACATGTATTCACTACACTGCAGACAAAAGCGCATGAGCGATGCGTCATGGGACGCTTGTGTTCACTCCATCTCTCAGTGCCTGTCGACAGCTGCCGCTTTCATACTCCAGATTCCACCAAAGGTGTATGTCCTTCCACTGTCCCCTCTTTATGTACACAAAAGCCAAACAGGTCCGTCGCTGAACCATAAAAACCTTTTCAATGCATTACTGGGTCATGCGTTTATCGATCTGAGGCTTTTAGACCAAAAGTTGCCCTCTCGACCCTGATATGGAGATAAATGTCCTCGGCGTGCTTCTTTCTCCCTGTTTTATGACTTAAATGCTATGATCCATTTTCACGTTCTTCCCAGCAGTCTCGAGGTGATATTCACCTGTAATTAATGCCGCGCTCAATTGAATACTAGGACTCTCATTTGAAATTCAGGCCTCTGGTGAATTATTGCGTGAGACCATAAAATGCTCAATTAAACAATTATGTGCCTTTATATCTGACCGTAGGACACCAGGAGCCTTTGTTGTCTTTGGGGTGGCCGTGGGAATCTTAATCACCTGAATATATGAATTCTAATTCGTCTATAGCGTTTTCTCTGCCATTAATGTTGTGTTTGTCCAATTCCAGAACAATGGTGTGCCAAAAGCTGGCATTCATGGGAGGCGCTGCGCTCAGAGTTATTTTGGTTGGCCATTCACACGTGAGAGGTGAGGCACGGATCAATCATTGAAAATCTCGCCTCTGTACCATCTCGCACTGTACCATCACTCCTCTTTTCCTGGTCTGCTCTTCAAAGGTAAGAGCCCTGTATCGATGCTTTTTTTATCATGTCTAACAGTCTGCTGTGGAAATCAAAGGTCCACTTCAGAGGTCTTTTAAGTTAGAGAGAAAAGAGAGCGGTTGGAGAGTCTTTTGATTTGAATAAATGGAAGGGTTGTTCACTTCCTTTTGCTTGAGTTTTTGTATATTTTTGCATGTTTTCAGCATGATTAATGACACTAGGGTATGCAGACTTTATTATTGTGAGGTGAATGACAGGGCATGACTGGAATGACATTCTGGATGGACTTGGTTGGTTGTAACTGTATATTGTTTATTGAGATGCTACCAGTGTATTGTCCCATCTGTCTGTCAGAGATGACCAGGTGTTGCGGCTTTACACCATCACAAACTTGCTTGTTTACTTATTTATTGTTAGGCAAAATGTAAATTTACGTATGCATTTATGTATTTAAAAATATATCTTTTTTCCCAATGAATTTATTTTAATGCTAAATATATTGTCAGGGATGTCTAGATAAAAAGCAAAGGTATTTTTCTAGTTAGTTAGTTAGTTAGTTAGTTAGTTAGTTATTTAAAAAACTAAAATGTATTTATTTAAAAACGGATCTATTTATTTATTTTAATGCATATATTATCAGGGGTCCCTATATAAAAAGTTAAACTAGTTAATTAAGACTTATTATGAGTTCTAAATTATAAATGTAAAAAAAAAAAAACCATTATTAATTAAAATTAAATTTTTGATGACTGACCATAGTGGTGGCTAATTACACTTATTAATTAATTAATTAAGAATTACTATGAATTTAATTATAAATTAAAAAATACATTATTAATTAAAAGTAAAATTAAAATTGTGGTAATTGAGTGGTCTTTAAAAAATAAAATATATTGTTAGGCAAAATGTAAATTTATTCATTTATTTATTTATTTATTTTTTATTAAATTAATTAATATTAATGCAAGATATATTGTCAGGGCTGTCTAAATAAAAGTGAAGGAAGTAAAATTAAAATTAAATCTGTGGTGACTGATGAGACTGACCATAGTGGTGGCTAAGTACATTTCATATTGGAATGGACTTAGTTTGAAATTAATTTTGAGTAAAATTCACAGGAATATAATTTGACTTGTAATCAAAGTAAGCGTCATAGGAGGAAAAATTTAAGTCACAGCAACCTGCAAAATTTCCAATTTGTATTTCAAAATGAAATTCTTAGTAAAAAAAAAAAAAACTTTTTTCCCTTTGCAAATGCAACACTGAAGTACTGTTCACTCCTTTGTTTTGTCATGCATAAGTCCTGAAGAATGTCAAACATGAATGTCAGGTCAATGACTCCATTGTTTCTTGCCAAAGTTATGCCAGTTATATCAAGGACGTTAACATTAGCAGGACCAAAGCCAACAAGCTGTTGAGTGTTTATCATTTACTACCAATATTGACATATTGACATATTTCACTTTGATAGTAGATTGGATGCTTCTTCATTGTCTTGCATCTAATTCATTCCACGGACTTTGTAAGTTGCACCAGATTTATCCTCACAAGATGACCGTTTTCAGACATTGTGGCATCAGTATCTCCCATCACAGGGTTGAAGTCACACTAAAACACAGTCTACACTTCCTATCCACATGCTTTCCGCCTCAAAATTTCATCCCCCAACACCATTTTCCCAGAGGAACCCCATTAACCCCTGCTCACAGCGTTCAATGAGACCGTCAAGGTCACCGTTTTCTCCACAGGTCCAAAATGTCGAGACCCCGATCTCTTTGAACCGCAAGCCATAATGAATGTATCTTTGAAGACACTGAGAAAAATGGCTGATGCACACAGAGAGATGGTTTGTTATATTGGCGGGGTAAAGGTCAGGGTTCTTCCGTATTAAAGTCAAAGCCAATGTCCGGTAACCCTGAATGCCACCGTCTGCATATTGGAATTGCATTAGTGGATCTGTAGCTTTTGATGTCAAAGGACGGCGGGTTTGTTTAATGCATTTAAACGTGCTTTTTTAGGAGCAACCCTTGACCGTGGCGTCACTCTTAATCCATGACAGTTGTTTGGCATTTGACTAGTGATGCCTGACGTGTGCAGATATGAATGATGAAGTGCTGAATAGTGACCACAATTATTTTGGCTCTCTTTCAGGTCACATAGTGTATTGCAGTCATGTCTGAAGGGTGAGTGTTATCTTTATTAGACTGTTGACCCTGTCAATGTCATACTCATCCAAAACGGCTTATTTACAGCAGGTTATGATTATAAACTGTGAGTCAGGGTTATTATAGTTAACTAAAACCAAATGGAAAACTGAAAAATTAAATCCATAAAAAATTGTTACTTGTAATAAAATAAACGTTAACTAAAATAAAATAAAATTAAAATATAAAACAACTTATTACAGCTAGATGCCAATTACATTTATAATTTTAATTTAGTTTAACTTGATGTACTAAAATAATTCAAACTAAAACTGAAATTAAAAAAATCCAAAATAAAATCTACATAGACCCATAAAAAAAAAAAATAACTATGACAAAATTTTAAGCAAAATGAAAATGGAATATATATATATATATATATATATGTATGTATGTATATATATGTATGTATGTATGTATATGTAAAAAAAAAAAAATTAGCATATAAATTGATTCAAAATATTAATAAAAAATTATAATAGTATCTCAGTGATACTAAAATAACACTGCTTCAAGTTAATATTTTCTTTGCAAAATATATTTTTCTGTTTTTCAACTAATAACTATGCGTGTTATTTTCTTTTCCCAGATTTGATGTCTTTCCAGACTTTCTAGTCATAAATAATATCAATAACACACATTTCTGAAATATTACACCCCTATTTATTTATTTATTTACTTACTTACTATGAAATACTATTTGTTGCTTATGTAATTTCTAAAAAAATAAAATAAAATATAAATTATATAACATAATAAACAATAATTCACATAATTATGATGAGTTATTAGTTGGTTCTTTGAAAATAATACCATGTAGCAACTGAATAAATTTCCAGTTATAGACATTCTAGTCTTTTTTTTAAGTCATAAACAACATCAATAATACACATTTTTGAAATATTACAACCCTATTTATTTATTTACTTACTATGAAGTACTATTTGTTGCTTATGTAATTTAAAAATAATAATAATAATAATAATAATAATATATAAAATAATAAATAACACAGAATTATGATGAATTATTAGTTGGTTCTTTGAAAACAATAATACACATTTTTTAAAATATTACAACCCTATTTATATATTTACTTACTGTTGTGATTTCTAAAAAATAAAATAAAATAAAAAATAATATAATAATATTTAAAATAATGCTATGAAGCATCTGAACATTTAGAACACCATAGCAACTACATAATAATGTCGTGGCAACATCTAGAATTAATTTTAAGCAATACTCAAATTTTCTATAAAATATTTAAACATAGTTGTTCTTTAAAGTGTTTTTTGTTTGTTTTGTTTTTTACATGCAATGACATGTTCACAGACCGGTAAGTGAATTCTCACCATGTTTGTCATGAGAGTTTTGTAATATGTATAACTTTGCTCCTAATTGTTTCCCTTTTAATAGTTTCCATGCTGATTAGCAACAATTGAGTGTAGCAGTGCACATGGTGGCATCTCTATATATTAAAGTCCAGTGAACGCTTGAATGGATGATCCTAATCCAGCTCTAAATGGTTTTTAGTTGCTCAGTAATTCTGTAAGGACACTGAACAGCATGTTAAAAACTAATCTGCACTGTACGTTTGCTCTGCTCTGCTTAAAACTACACTGAGCCACTGAGCCCTCAATTTGGAAATTCCTACAGTAATCAGGTCAGGCAGTTAATGCCTGCACCACGGAGCGTGTAGATTAGACCCACATGCAGGACTGTCTTAACAGGACCGCAGACTATAATGAGCTCGGCTTAACTCTTACTGTTCTTGCAGAAAAAGGCCAAATCCAAGTACTCAGCAACACGCAGACTTCTGCTGAAGGTGGGTCAGAGACAAAGCTGAACATTTACAGTATGATTACGTGTGTGTGTGTGTGTGTGTGTGTGTGTGTGTGTTCCAAAGCTCAGTTAACAGTGTTTGTGGGCATACTGATAATTACCCACTTTTTTTTTTTCAAAACACAAAATTTAGGGTCATGCACTGTATTCAAAAAAAAAAATAATTTAAAAAAAAACCTTTTCAAAGAATATTGGAGTACATAAAAAAAATAATAATAATTCAGTTTCATTTAGTTTAGTTAATTCACTTGCCATGTCTTTGTTATTATTTGTGAAATTTAATGGTAATTTCAGAGTGCAAATTGTTTCTAAATCTGTTTCTACGGTAAGGCTGAATGGGACCAATTTTGAAAAATTTAAAACCAGAAATGTGTATTTATAATTTTATAAAAGCACATAACACTTCTGCTAAAACAAAAACTAGTGTATTGGGATGTAAAGCTGTTTAAATCATTATTTTTACAGTCATTTCAGGGTATTTTAAATGCTGCACTATATATATATATATATATATATATATATATATATATATATATATATATATATATAAATATATATATATATATATATATATATATATATATATATATATATATAAAGGGTAATTATATTTAACTAAAACCATAAAAAGTAACTGTTAACTGAAACAAAATAAAATATAAAATAAAAGTTTTTATTATTATTATTATTATTATTATTATTATTATTATTATTATTATTTTATTTCCCATTTTCCTTTAGCTCAATGTAATGTACTAATATACATTTACATTTAGTCATTTAGCAGACGCTTTTATCCAAAGCGACTTACAATTGGGGAATACATAAAGCGATACGTCTTGAAGAGGCAATCAGACAGAGGAAGTGCTTGTAACAACAAGTCTCAGGCATTGTTCAAATAAGTACAAGCTAGAAAGGAAAGGAATAAATAAAGAGAAAGAATTTTTTTTTTTTTTTTTTTTTTTTTTTTTTTTTTTTTTTTTTTTTTTAGGATTAAGTCAAGTAGTGCTGAAAGAGATGAGTTTTCAGTTGTTGCTTAAAGATTGGTAGGGATAATATAACTAAACCTAAAACTGAAATAAAATAATAAAAACTATATAGAGATATTTAAAAAACAGTAGCTAATTAAAATGACAAACACAATGAAAACAAAAAATGCAAAAAGATAGATAGATAGATAGATAGATAGATAGATAGATAGATAGATAGATAGATAGATAGATAGATAGATGTCATCACCTGATTTGCATTAGTGAATTGCGTTAGTGAATCGGGGTGCTAAAATAACACTGAAATCTTGTGCAAATGTTCAGCGCTGTCAGTGGACACAAGTGAGGAATGATGTATTTTGTTCTTACCTGACACTTCTCTCACCTTTTCCTCGGCTGACCCTAAGAGCAAACTGCTGAAAAAGGCAGAAAGCTTGCTGGTGAAAGAAAAAGAGCAGAAAGAACTGGAGAGAGAAAACACCCTGAGGGAGAGAGCGCCGCCACTCAATCTCTCAGGCCTTTCGGTCCAAGAACTGCAGGTGCAACACTTTACTGTGGCAGATATTTACATTGAGAGCTGTTACTGCAGCCAGATGGCCATGTCCCAAAACATCTCTCAACATATCATAAGCACTCGTGTTCTTGTGTTTGCTTTAGTGATTTGAGTTGATGTATCATCATCGGTCTTTGCAGGAGCTTTGTAGAGATTTGCACCACAAGATTGACATTGTGGATGAAGCGCGGTATGACCTTAATATAAAAGTCGCCAGAAATGATGCAGAGGTATGTAAATGAAAAATGAGGTATGAAAAAAATGATATACAGTACAATTCAAAAGTATGGGGTTGGAAGGGGGAATTAAGTTTCTTTTCCTAGATTTGAAATCTTTCTAATTTTAGACTTTTTAGTCTTTCTTAAACTCAATAAATAGTATCAATAATACACATTTTTGAGGTATTACAACCTTTTATTTATTCATTTATTCATTCATTTGTTTGTTTGTGTTTTTATGTATTTATTTATTTGATTGATTGTTTTGATTGGTGCAATTTTTATAAGTCTCTCACCAAGGCTGCAATTATTTGATCAAAAATACAGCAAAAACAGTAATATTGTGATATCTTTACAATTTAAAAAACAGTTTTCTATTTGAATATATTTTAAAATATAATTTATTCCTGTGATGCAAAGCTGAATTTTCAGCATCGTTACTCCAGTCTTCAGTGTCACATGATCCTTCAGAAATCATTCTAATATGCTGATTTGCTGTTCAAGAAACATTTCTTATTAACAATTTTGAAAACATTTGTGCTGCTCAATATTTTATGAAAACCGTGATTTCAAAAGATTTGCATTTATTAGAAATAGAAATCTTTTGTAAATTTTATAAATGTCTTTACTGTCACTTTTTGTCAATTTAATGCATCGTTGAATAAAAGTATTAATTTCTTAAATATATATATATATATATATAATATATATATATATATATATATATATATATATATATATATATATATATATAAAATAAAAATAAATGAATAAATAAATAACTTACCCCAAACTTTTGAAAAGTAGTACATTCTTAAGAAAATATAAAATATTTTTAAGTACTTTTCTCGATACAGCCACTTCAAAGATTTATTAACTAAGGCCTGATATATTTGTCCGTTACCAGATTCTCTCATTAACCCAGAAGATCTATGAACTGAAAGGAAAAATGAAGCGGCCGAACTTGAGAAGGGTGAAGAAGTCGGCAGATGCCATGCTGGGAGCGCTCACAGACACCAGAGTCATGAAAGCTGACTTCAAAGTCAACCTCAAAACAGTTAAAAAGGAAGAAGAAAAGGTAACACTCCAGCTCACGCTATAACAAGTGTACTCAAGACACCAGGAGCCTGTCTGGCTGCTAGTACACGCCGTGCTTTCAGCTCATTTGCTCAGATGTGCTGTGTCTGAAGAGACGGGTTATTTTAGAAATCAAGTGATTTCTTTAAAGGCCCGGTGGTGATGAAATGTTGGCATTTAAACCACTCCATCTGTCTGTCTGATGCGTGTTGCCACGGTCCGCCGCGGCCGTGCAACCATTTGAGTTGCTCTCATCCCTGTCTTTCTGTCTCACTCAAGCATTTTCTCTCCATCAGAAGGAAGAGGTCACAGACTGGAGGAAAAACGTGGAGGCCATGTCAGGCATGGAGGGCAGGAAGAAGCTTTTCAATGCCGGACTGTAGACGACAGCGAGTGTTTCCAACTGAAAAGAGATACAAAGCTCATGATGTTTGTTTGAATTTTAATCAACTTGAACATTTTATGGTAAATTATTCATTTACCTTGTCAACCTATGGCTATGGCTTCCATGCAGCATTAAAGGACTAATTCACCCAAAATATTTTGAAAATGTACTCACCCTCAGGTTATCCGAGATGTAAATGAGTTGTTTTATCATCAGAGCAGATTTGGAGAAATTTAGCATCACATCACTTGCTCACCAGTGGATGCTCTGCAGTGAATGGGTGCCGTCAGAATGAGAGACCAAACAGCTGATAAAAACATCACAATAATCCACAAGTAATCCACACCACTCCAGTCCATCAATTATCAACTAGTGAAGTGAAAGCTGTGTGTTTGTATGAAGCAAATCCATAATTAAGACGTTGAACCATCGCTTCTGGACAAAACATAATCCATAAAAGTCTGTCCCTTGTTGTCCTCTCACATCAAAATCCATTGAAATATTTGTTTAGTACTATTGTGGACTGTTTTTGCATGTAAACAGTGCTTGATCTGTGCATATTTCTCTCCTGATTCAGACAGGATGACTTTTTCACTGGAGAAAGCAATATTATGGATAGAGGACTCATATTTGAGTCGGAAGCAACAGTTTGAAGTTAAAAACATCTTAATTATCAATGTGATCCTTACAAAGGCATAGCTTTTTTACTTGACAAAGCTGTTAATTTATTGACTGGAGTGGTGTGGATTACTTGTGGATTATTGTGATTGTTTTATCATCTGTTTGGACTCTCATTCTGACGGCACCCATTCACTACAGAGGATCCATTGGTGATGTAATGCTGCATTTCTCCAAATCTGATGAAGAAACAAACTCATCTACATCTTGGATGGCCTGAGAGTGAGTACATTTTTATCAAATTTTCATTTTTGGGTGAACTCTTTCTATAAATAGAGATTTGCCGTTCAAAAATTTGGGGTCAGTACGATTTTTAAATGTTTTTGAAAAGAAGTCTCTTATGCTCACTAAAACTGCATTTATTTAATCAAAAATACACTAAAAACGGTCATATTGTGAAATATTCTTAGCTGATTTCTATTTGAATATATTGTAAAATGATAAAGGGGCATCTTGATAGAAAGCTCATGTTGTTTGTTTGAATTTGAATCACCTCGAGCATTATTTTATGGCAAATTATTCATTTTGTCAGCCAGCTGTGGCTTGCACTCGATATTAAATTGTGATTTGCTGCGATTAAAATGTGCGAGTGCCGTGCCGTCCGTAGAGAGGGATTAGATAATAGAACAACCTCATATTCACATCATATCATATTAACTGTGTAAATATTTGCTTCCTATTCAGTGTTGATTGAAACCAATAAAGCTACTGTTTACCCTCGGGTGAAGAGCTTGATTATTTTATTACCTGTTTGAAGTTTACAAACAGAAAATAGTTTAATTTTTAATAAAAGCTTATTGAGTGAATTAGGACGTTGGAGTCCTTCATTAAAAGATCAAATATTTGATTAAAACATGCTGTAATGTCACTGCCCCAAGAACTGCATGTCGAATACCCAGTTTAAAGCAGTTTTAGGTGTTGACCTACAGATGGCGCTCTGGATTTATACCACATTGACTGAACTGGCAATAAATCAACACCAGGGGGCGACAAAGTCACACAGACTTCTCAGCAGGCCTCAAATGGAGCCTTTTATCAGCCATAGTGTCACAACAATATCATTGTATAAAAAGATACAAGTCAAGTGTTCTAGTTTTTATCTGAAATACAACATTTTGTGTGTGAACAGATGTAGTGGTGTTTAGAAAAGGAAGTACAAGGGAGGTGAAGGGAAGGAATTTGGGTGGCACTGTATCCTCCCTCTGTTACCACACAGATGGCAAACCGGCACAGATATGCCATCAGTCATTGAGACTTGAGTCAGCACATCCACTTCAGCAAAGAAAAAAAGCTTTAGGTCATAATAGACTCTTTAAATCAGCAAAGGAAAGTAAATCTGTGAATTCAGCTGAACTAGACCAGTGAATCAATACCTGTGGATTCGACCTTATTGTATATGTGGATATAAGTAGTTATCATTGAGTATTACTTCACATACAACTAATTTAAACATTTTTAAAATAATTATTTCTTTTATAGCAAATTTTAGGACCTCATATTTATTGACAGGCTACATGGAATATTTCCACGCTGAATTTTTTACTTTGTATCAAATTTTCGCTCAGAAACTGCTAGTAAATTTCACAAATAATTACGAAGAAATGACACGTAACACTGAATTAAATGTGAAATTTTGAAGTAAAAAGACTTATAGTGTTTTCTTGTAACATGTATTTCAATAATTATTACAAAATTTATTTTAAAAAATTTCAAAAAAATAATTTTAGTGAATTTTTAAAAATTGTCAGTAGAAAAAAGGAGAATTAAAAATAAGAATTAAAAAATAAAAAGGTTTGCACTTTCCCTCATACATTAATTTATATTTTAAACTAAAATATTTAAATGTCTATAGATATGATGTGTGGCAAGTCCCCATATGCAGCAAGTTTTCTATTTGTCCAAACACATTAAAAAAAAAAAAAAAAGCCATCTAAATGTTTTTCAAGTGGATCAAAGTTATTTTGAAACCTTTGTGCATAATCTTAAAGCATGCAGTATCTTTTTACTATCCTATTAATGCAGGTTTCTCATTTTTATGATTAGCAGATGGATTTGGTTTAGATTGGACACAGATGCCGTCTCTTTGGCAATGTTAGACCCACATTGTTCTTCCTCCCTGGAAAACGACTTCCAAAGGTTCATTGTATCCTGCCACACTCTTTTTAATGCCAGGAAGGTTTAGGATCAATGTGAGACAAGTTCAGAGATCAAGGAGAATTATCAGATTGTTCTAATGTCCTCATTTCACAGAGTTGATAACCAAGATGCTGCATACTTCATCTTCTGTATATTAAAATCAACAGGTCATACCTTGTACAGTTCATTATTTATAGCAGAAATCACTTGGTAACTTATTGCAGTTTAAATCTTGAGTATCCACAATCACGAGGCCATTGGAGATGAACAGTCATGTGAAATCACATCCTGAAAGATATAACGCAGAGCAGATATTAGCACCCTGGGGTTCACCTACAATTCTCTGTGATGTTAAACTCTCGATGCTTCAGATGTCCTGGTTAAATCAAGTTCATGTACTCCCATAGAGAGAGACAATCTTCAGATATTCCCTTTCTTACAGCAAGTTAAGACAAGCGGCTAATATTTTCAGGAACTCGTATTAATATCTGAGGTCATCTGAGGTCTTCCCCTGATGTTATAAACCAAAGCACATTATAAAAGTAAACATCTGAGATCCTCAGGCAAATATAGTGCAGGCAAAGCCCTCAGATCAAAAGACCAAAAATGTCTGGCAACGACTCCTGTGTAACCAAATTACAGGCAAAGCGATCGACATTTGACTGCTCTCGGTTTCCAATTCATGGGAAAATACTAGGAGATATTTTGCTCGTACTTTGAGGTGAAGCACTTGAGCACTTCTGTTTCACCAGAGTCATATATGTAGAACAAATAAATCCTTGTTTTCCTTCGATGGTGTTTGCTTGATTTATTTCGCCAGAGTTCAAGAATGCAATTTTCAGCCATTCTTTTTAATGTTGCCAAGACACACACACACACACCGACCTCAGGTTTAATACTCAACTCTGATTCTCACACAATACACTTACACACACATTTTTGCCTAAAACATTCTTGAATGTACCTCAGTATAGAGGCGCAGCCTTTTATTTTGGGTATTTATTGAGGTATTAATAAATCATCAAATAAATAAAAATTACTTTACAGTTACTTTTTACTGATTACATGATTATTGAAGAGATAATACGGCAGGCCACGAGATTATGCTATTCAAATTAATGTAATAAACGAGTTAGGTCAAAAGTAATCTAAACGTTATTAAAAAGTAATATAATATAGTACGTTACTAAGTACTATTTTCATCAGGGTAACTGAAACTGCCGTTACTTTCATGTTTCTCGTATCACGCCGCGCATAGTACTCTCACAGCTGGTAACATATTAAGTCTCTTTTACCTATTACATTGAAATTACCTCATTAGTAGACTTCAGTATTAATATATTACTGTAAATAATATTCTTGGAATTTTCCTCTTGTTGCTAAAACCGATTGTTTTGTTCACTGCAATGGACTATTTTTCTTAGCGGAAGCGTTAAGGTAAACTAACGTTACAGGTAAATAATTTAAAATCAGATCAATATTCATTGTCCACGTATTTAGTGAGTGTCAATTTAATAAGCGGGATAATATACAGTAACCTGTATTCATCGCAAAATAAACCCCTTCAGGGCGACGTGACCATTGTTTGGTGCCAAATATCTGTTTTCCCATTTCAGCTGCAGTTATTCATAATAAAACGGGATATGCTCAGTTTGAAAGTAAGAAACTTGTATGATATATCTATGATTTAACTTTCTACATTAAGTGATGATTTAATAAGAACGCTATAATACAGTAGTGTTCGTTTATTCCTGTAATTAAGGTTATTAAATCGTGCTTTTGACAAGTCTGGAGCTGCAACTGTAACTTGCTCATCGGGTGAAGAAGGCGGAGGTCTGATGGAGTGAATGGCTTCTGAAGGGAGGAGCTTGACAAACTCTGAGTCCTGTTACTGAACCCTGGAGATTTTGGGAGTGAAGGAACAGCTCAAGTTATTTTGTCTTTACAGGTTTCTTCTCACATCTAAAGGACGCACACTTCGCTCGCCTCACCGCGCAGGTGAGTTTTACCGTCGCTGCCAGATGTTTGGATGCGAGTTTACTAACTTTACACTCTTTTATAACCTCTTCCTCCTTGCTTGATAAAACATTAACCATTTGGCTTCAGTCTCACTGAAGTCTTTTGTTGAAAAGCGTGGCTTATTTTGCATGCATTTTATAGTATTTTGAATATTATAGATTAGTTTGCACTTTTAAAAAGTTCTAGCTCTAAATTTGTGATTCAGATTTGGGATACATATGAATATTCTTGTGCATTGATGCATGTTGATTGTTGTTTGAGAGTTCATATTGAATGTTTATTCAAGTCTCTTAATCCTATTTCTGTCCCCTTTCTTTCCACACCCACCATTTTGCATACTACTTTATCTTATTTACGAATCAGCCTGGATTTCTTTCCTATACACACCAAAATCTTTATAAAAAGGCCTGGGTTGATTGACAGCTACCGAAACTGTCTATAAAGGCATTTTGATACTTGGTTTTAAGTGTGCTTTGCCACATTAAACCTTTTATTGCATTGAACTCTTTTAAGGATCTGCATCTTTTTGAGGGATTCTGTGTAAGTAACCTCTCTAGTGTCCTTCAGCATCATGTAGTCTCCGTAAATAGGGTGCTATAGGTTTAGGGATGCTGTAACCCATTAAGATTCTCAATGGTATCGCCCAAAATGGATTTGGAGTTTTCTCTGGCTGCCCACATCTCCACACTCTCTTCTCAAAATATTTGTGGCGTGGAATCACCGGCCATGAACATTCTTATATTGTTTAATTCATGTCTGTTGTGGGATTTGGGATTTGGGGTGGGGGGGTTTAGGCTGGATGCTTTGGGAAATTTCTCTTCTGGGAACCATTGAGTGCTTGTTTAACTAAAGCGATGCATTTATGAAGCATCTTGATCGTTGCTGTTTGCGTTTTGGCAGTGAACCCATAAATCCCGACCGACAAAGAATGCAAGCTCTGTACTTATTGCAAACTATTAAATTAATTTTATGGCCCTGTTTATTAACACAACCGCACAGGCCAGGCTTCTACGCCTACTGTAGGGCAGCTGCGTATTCGGCTGATTCAGATTATAATGTGCATGCAATTTAGTAAAGTCAGATTGTGACTCGAGACCTCGTTTTATTGCTCTGACCTTTAGTTGCACGAGTTTAGAGCTTGAGGGAAGATCTGAAAGCAGAATGATGGAGTGATGTGCTGTCAGAATAGCAGCACGGACAGTGAAGCGTGGTGCTTGCAACACTGAGGGCCAGTAATTGGCCATGAAACGGGATCTGATAACAGTGTGGTGTTTGGAAAATATGTGGGGAATGCCCTCGCCTTAAAAGGACCAGACTGAACGCGGTGAAAGATGATTGGAATTGTCTCTGGAATGCAAAACAGCACTGTTTTCCCCCATTTTGCACTTTTTTGCTGTTTTGGCTCTTTGTTGGGTTATGGGAACAGGCTGCCTGTAGGAGTCTAGAGGGTCCGTCTTACAACAAACCCGTCCAGAGCCACTCATGTAAATCGTGATGAATAAAGTCACAATGACCTGAGAGAACTGAAATTCTTTCCTTGTCATAAACACTATCTACTGCCAAAAGGATGACACCGTAATCCAAGCAGAAAGACGGTAGTGTTTTCCTCCATTTAGAAACCCAAGGACATTGGTTGTTTCTCAAAGGGGAAAAGATGACAAACGTGAGGTGCAAATGAAATGTGGTGTTTTAAGGCACATTAAACTATGTAAACATTTATAACAGCACAACCCTCTACATTGCGAGTAAATCACTCGCATATGCGACTAAATCTTCACTCTGGGCGACTAATTGATGTGTAATATTAGCCAATGGCTAATAACTTCTCAGATTTTGCTCGCCAGTGTGTGAGTTGGAGGCTCAGTATAAGTTTAGCACAGATATATTTTCACTCGCCGAACACTTCACAGTTTCACTGTCCGTCAAGCGATCTGTGATATTTTTCATCTGTGTTTGTGTATTTGGCATGCCGTAAACTCTAGTGTGAAGCAGCACGCCTCGCCATCGCACACGCAAAGAAAGACAGAGCGAGAGAGTCTTTCATAACATGCAGAATTGACGCGCTACATGTAAACGATATTCTTTGTTGTATTTTCCATTCAAAATAACGGAGTTCCTTTGGAATTCTTCAGCTTTTAAGAACTGCCGGTTTCTCTGGTAGTGGGCGGAACTAATGCGCAAACGACAATCTCATTGGCTGGCGCTCACGTATTATCATCCCTGTTTTGATTTCAGCAAATCAGTTCGAGCGAACGCAGACAACCTGATTAATATTCATGAACCCAGCAGCTCATTAATCCTTGGTGCGTTTTATATTGTTCTTATTAGTAGAATTCCTATAATAATAATTATTATTGTTATTATTACTATTATTATCTTATCAGTATTATTGTTAGTTTTTTTCACATTTATTTACAGGAACATTGAATGACCAAAAAAGCACCACCACTAGTCCTAAGGTCAGTTAAAATGACTAATATGCATTCATACATGGTTACCAAGTTTTATTTCTAATTACTAAAGTTCTATTATTAAATAATACTTGATTATCATATTATAATGCTTGACTGACTGATGTTAAGAGTGTACGTTCAGATATTTAAAAGGCTGTATTATATATATATATATATATATATTATATATATATATATATATATAATATGGCACAACTTGTTACATTGTCATATAATGTCAAAAATATTGCCTTTTCTTCTTGAATTATGATGACATTCTTTTGGCAGTAGATGATTGTAGTGTTTATTTCATTCTCCATGGTTATTTTAATACATTTTTTCTAATTTTTTCACCCACTAATGGGCATATGAGTAGCATGATATTATATGAGTAGTTTTATATCATAGTAAGAGTATCTATTATGTCTATAGTTATTTTCCTAATAAAACAGTGGTTTGATATATTACACAGTTATGTAATGCCAATAGTAAGCTTTTGTAACAATATACAGTACCGTTGAAAAGGTTTGGATGAGTAGCCAAAAATTTTTTTTTTTTTTAAAGAGATGAATACTTTTATTCAGGTAGGATGTGTTAAATTGATAAAAAGTGATAGTAAATACAAAAAAAAAACTATTTAGATTATGCTGTTCTTTTAACTCTTTATTTATCAAAGAATCCTGAATAAAGTTTCACAGGTTCCAAAAAAATATTAAGCAGCACAACTGTTTCCAACATTGATAATAAATCAACATATTAAAATGATTTCTGAAGGACCATGTGACACCGAAGACTGTGGAAAATTCTGCTTTGCATCACAGGAATAAATTATATTTTAAAGTATTTTAAAATAGAAAACTGTTATTTTAAATTGTAATAATATTTCACAATATTGCTGTTTTTTCTGTATTTTCGATAAAAATAAAATGCAGCCTTGACGAGCATAAGAGACTTCTTTTAGAAATATATATATATTAAAAATCTAATACCCAAACTTTTGTATATATTTGGAAACAAATTATAAGATCATTCATAACACATGAATAAGTCCAGCATTACCTTAGAAACAGCTGCTTATAACATTTATATAAAACTAAAGACTAAAACAGTAATATAGTATAAATATGACTGGGTGAGCTGTTGTAAATTAGCACATCAGCTGAATTCTTGGCAAGTTGTGATGTTGCTTGCCACCTGTAAATAACCTACAGTTATAGAGAGTCTTCACCGGATGTGGGTGGCATGTCACATCAAAACTAAATCGCTCCCACTATAATCAATAGAGCTGTCTACACTGGAGGCACCTGTCTGTAAAACAACATGCAGAGTAGATTATAGTTTTCTCTTTGGTGTCAGACTGCAGGCATAAAAAGTATAGCAGAATCTGAAGACACATTTCTGCTGTCACATGGTTTACAGTCTCATACGGCCCAGCTCTATTTGGGCATTCGGACACGTCTAGATTGATGTCCTTCTGCTTCTTATCTGGTTTAGTCTACATTCACGGCCTTGTTTTATCAAGACCAGAACATTTGCCAAAACTCTGTTTGGATCCCTCAAATGCATCAAAACATGTAATTATATTGAGTTGAGCTGACAATTTAATTTGCAAGTTTGCATTATAGAGGTTCTCATTAAATGTGCAAAACAATTTTCTAGATATGAAACTCCCATAACTGTACTGGAATCAATTTTGGTTATCCACAAAAAGATTTATGCACATGCGTCATGCATTCTCTTTCTATTTTTATTGCTTGTTAGTTCTTACATTTTGGAAAAACAAAGCATCCTCACAGTCACTGTGTAAAGCAGAGCTGAAATAATGATTATTTTAGATGACTCTTGTGAGGTGTTCAGTTAACTTTTGTTAGCATGATTGACGTGCAGCAGAAACCTCAGGAGTTGCAGCTCTCTAACCCTTCCCTCTTTATATGTTCAGCTATTCCTCTGCTGCTTTGAATCTGATAGCCTGTAATTTTAAAGCACTGGATCCAGGAACCACAGTTGTGTAAAGCTGCAGCGTTCTCAGAACCGCTGAGCTCCAAACCGACGGTGACGATCAGGAAACGCGGCGATACGGGGGCATTCCTCGATTGTGAAGTCAGAGCCGTCTGAAACTTTAGCTTGTGCTTATTTAGGTCCCTGCAAATATGCAATAAGTGCCCAGATGTTTTGTTAGAAATATATAAATCTGAAACTCCTCCCGCCTTTTACATTAAGTCCTTCTGCAGCAGGATTCCAGGGTTTTTTTGCTGTAATTTGACTTTGTGGTCTGTTTGTTGTCCTTTATTGAGGCGGCAGGTTTCAGTGGAAAAGTCTAATGGTGCCTGGCCTTGGATTTTGAGGAGATCATAAGTGCACTAGCGCACTCAGACCGCTGGTTTGTCAGGATTTCTCAGGGGTGATGAAGGCTAATGGATGTTTTTGTTTCTCCACTCTTCTGTCATGGACAGAATTGGACTTAAGACTAAAGATGACAACTAAGAAGCTGTCATATTGATTAACTGTCTAAATATGGCCAACTTTATAATAAGGGAACTTTTACAATTTGTACAATGTTTACAATCATTATTTTTGTTTGGCTGCAATCCATAGAAAATAATTGTAGCCTGGCCATATAAAGCTGTGACTTCAAACAACTAATGGACCTTTTTCACATTTCCGGGTTTCTCAACAGCGGAAGTCGTCAGATTTGGGTTAACTTGAAGAGCAGTGAATGGGAGAGTACAACAAATATATTTTTTGCATTCCCATTTGCTCAAATAGCAAAAGAAAAACTCTACGATAGTGTTTTCATGACTTTCAATAAAAGTAAAAAAAATTGAGAGAGACTGATAACGGCAGTCAGAAGAACGAACTATGTCAAATTGACCGTTCCTCCCATAGACGCTGCATTAGAAACACCCTCGCATTAGCGTAAACTATTTTTTTGTAATTTGATGCAAAGGTAATATAATACAAAGAATAATTTTATAAATGTACATACATTTTTAAAAAAAAAAATACAAATATGAAAAACTTTTGAGGATTTACGATGCCGATGACCGTTAAATGCATTATCAGAGTCTTGTGAAAAGGGTCCATTCTTCCCGAAATTAAAAATTTGTCATCTTTTACTCATATTCATTGTTCCAAACCTCTAATTACTTTCTTCAGTGTAAGTCAATGGGGTCCAATGACATTGACTTTCATTGTATAGCCAAGAAAAAATGAAGATATTTTTCAAAATTCAGAAGAAAGAACGTCATACAGGTTTGGAACAACATAATATAAGGGTGAGTTAAATGATGACCGAATTCTCATTTTTGGGTGAATTTTCCTTTTAAGACTAAGGAGAAGAGCCTGCTAACTGGTAGCATGGACAATGCTGTTCATGCATTTTGCTTTTTATTTCATCCAAAGCGATTTGCATTGCATTAAAGGTGTGCATGTTATTAGTTCATGCATTCCCTGGGAATCGAACCCATGACCTTGGCGTCTCTTTGAGCTACAGGAAAGTTCACTGGACTGAATGAACATGCAAGTGGTAAGTGTCAATCCTATTATTCAATTAATTAAGTATTCATAACCAATGCTGAGTGCTCCTCCACTTTTCATATCATTCTTACATCCCTGATTATATGCCATCCTTCAAAAACCATGAGATGTCAAGTTTTCAAAATGGCAATAATAGTAACGTGTAGCCAATCTGAGTTGCTATTTTTTGCAGCGAGCTGATTCTCATCTGCAAAAACATGCACAGGAAATGTCTCGGCGAGCCCATTTTCCCTGTCCTCTGCCTCGGCCGACCACTAAACAAACAAAACTAATCAAGAGATGTCCAGCGCATTCCGTCAGAAATCACTCCGTGAGAGGGAAATGAAGAGTTAAGTCACATATTTAGGGTCAGCCATGATGCAGAAGCGAAAGAACGCATGAAAATTGACATTGACTCTAGCATGAGGTCATGTTGATGTAGGTGCTTAGCAGAGGCCCGTGTTGTGAGCACGAATGCACGCCAGCGCTCCCATAAAGGTGTTGAGGGAGAGCCAGTGAGCTTTGATTTGACGAATGCAGATTCTGCTGAGGTATGGAGCGCTTTAGCGAAACTCTCCTGACCTCCTGACCTAAGAAAGCAAGCACGCTTCTCTTTGCCGGCTCACTTTGTGTTTTTTCAGCCTTACATGGTCAGATTGTACATGCATCCTTATCACGAGCCAAGCTGGGTCAAGGAAAAAGCCAATCTTGTGAGGTGATGTTACTGCTAGCATGATGAATTTGAGTGGTATTGAGTAACAGATGACCTACACGGGCTGCCAAAGACAAAAGCTGACTGATGATGTTGAAATCATTTAAAAAAAAAAAAAAACAGAGCAAAATCCCCTGAATACCTCAGTGATATGAGTCGACGCTAGTCTGTTTCTCTGTTAATTCTTTAATAGACCTAACTCGTTATGTGTGCGTCTGGTAATAGTAGCAGTGGTAATTGTTTAAGAGTGCCTTTATGGAGTGAACTCTTTCCTTCTAATCAGAAGCATATTTACGTACTAGCGCACTCGCCTCAGAGGGTTCCTCAGGAATGTGAGGCAGCGTCACACGCGCACACTCGCCTCCTTTTTCTTTCCACTTCACATGTCATTGCGTTCTTCTGAGAGAGCCAATTAAAGCTGATTAAAGCCTGAGATCAAAGCCGCCGGTGTGGCTGTCACTCAGGATTCCTTTTTCAAATGTATATTTACCTGCGCGCGTTAAATGAAATGCATCCTGACTGCTTTGCATAAGCGGAACTATACGTCACTTTGCGGTATTGCAGCTTGGTTTATATTTGTAAGTTGAGAAGCACTGCAGAATTAGTTCATTTCTCCATCGGCAGACAGCTGGCAGTGAGTCAGATGCAGAAACGCACTCTCATGGTGAGAGTTTTTAATCGGCAACGCTCTGCGCAGAGACAAACTGGCATTCGAGAGACTCTTACCTCATAAGAAATGTGTTATTGATGATTCCCCATTACAATCGCTCCTCATGCTATTAATAAACATCTCAGGTCTGGCTTTTTTAAAGCGGACTTTATTACCCTTCAGTTGGAGTCCAAACTAGCGGGGATGCTTGCCTGCTGTACTTTGCAGGGCTAGTGATTCTAAGTGAGCAGTAAAGGCAGGGAATTTGTTTGATACACGTCCCAATAGTCAGTGAATGTATTCAGAATGGACCTAATGTGATTCAGAGGCGGTGATTGTAAAAATATACGTTGTATTTACAGTAAGTCATTCGCATTGGCTGTGCAATAGTAGCTCTGTTCCAAGACCTAGTGAGGTGCCTACTTAGACAGCATCTTAAGGCGTCAAAGGCTGTTACAAAAGATGCATAATGTTAAGATAAAGTCAGCATTGCACATATATCCTTCATAAGGAAGGCAATCCAAATATGCATTCTGACTAGCTTTGTGAACAAATACAGTTTCAATTAATAACATAAATTACTGACTCTTTACCCAAGTCTTTGTGGGCTATGGATTTTTATGCAGATTTTTTTTTAATTAGAGTAATTTGTTAGCGTAGCAACATGCTAACATCCATCTCTATTGGAATCTGCTATGTCCCAATTCAACACACTATCCATCCTGAATAGTATTTGAAATTGGAATTAGTGTGTCCCAAATCGTATTGTAGTATGTTGAAATGAGTATCCCACAGGTATGCGAACGATCTACTATTTCTGGTGGAAATTTGTAAGATTTTGCTTTTGAAGGAGGATTCAGTTCAGAACTACAAACATGAATAATAAGTGTTAAAAGACTACAAACATGGTGGATATGCATGAACAGTGGTTAAATAGAGAAGTTTAGATAAAGGAGTTTGAGTGATTAATAATGAGTATCGAAGCTGATGAAAAATATTTATTTCATTTATTGCAACAACATTGTGAACTGTGGAAGCCCGTTTCCAACACTGAATAAAAAATAAAAAAGGTAATTGCAACTTTATATATACAATTCTGACTTAACTCACAATTGCATGTTACAAAATCAGAATTGCCAGATATAAACTTGCAATTCTGAGAAAAAAGTCACAATTTCAAGATATAAACTCGCAATTCTAAGAAAAAATATCAGAATTGTGAGTTTATTTCTTGCAATTGTGACTTTATAACTTTCAATTACAAGTTTATATCTCGCAATTATGAGAAAAAAAGTCAGAATTGTGAGATAAAATGTCACAGTTACCTTTTTTTAAATTTTTTTATTCAGTGGCAGAAACGGACTTCCATAGTGAACTTTATAAATGTTCACAGATATCTTCAACCATACGTTCAACTTTTAAATGCATCATTATGCAAAAGCAATAGACAAGATCTCTTCATGAAAGACTAATGACTGGCAGATCATCGTGCTACTTCTTTTCTCTCCAGTGCGATAGGAAGAATTGCTAAGTAGTGTAAATTAAATGAACTGAAACATGAAGTGTGTAAATGAGGATGTTAACTGTGATGAAATGATTGACAGGCCAGTTTATGGTGACAGATTGCACAAAATGTTTTTCTTAATTTTTTTTTTCATAATGTGAACCTTTTTCCACTATAAACAACCTTTTGTGCAATGAAAAGTTTCCATGTATGTTAAATGTTCTTCATGGAACCATTGATGTCAGTAAAGAACCTTTATTTTTAAGATGGTTCTTTTTAGAACTTTTCCGTGAAAAGTTCTTTGAGGAACCAAAACTGGGTCTTTATTGCCACTGCTGTAAAAAGAAAAATGGATCTTGTGTGCTGTTAGCTTAGCAACATGCTAATATAAAACACTACTGGTCACTTAAGAGGTTCAGTTTCAAGTAGGATGCTGTCTTAAAATCAGTTACCTATGTAGACAGTCTACAGCAAGGCATGTTTTGGAACAAGGTCAACAACCAAATTGCAGAAAATTAGCATTCGGTGACGCTGAGGCCAAAACAATAGCAGCAGCAAACAGGCCCTTTGTTTATTTCTTCCTGGCCTGATGCAAACAAAATGGGGGATGCAAATTGATAGGGAGTCGGCCGTAATTACAGACTCATTATTGTTAATCACTGACGCACAGAGCATTCAAACATGTCTTTAAAAATGGGTAAAAGCAGTTGTGCGTGTCTCTTTGAGTGATGAAATACTTGAGAGGTTTTGATGAATGTGATGGAGGTCTTGTGTGTGTGTGTGTGTCTATGGAAGGCCTGCAGACCTCATTAAGGTTTGCTTTAATGAACACGGCCTCAGTAACAAGAACAATGGGCATTTGTTGCAATCTGTCTGCTGTGTGTGTGTGTGTGCCACTCAAGTCTGTGACAGGCGTCTGCGAGACCACCGCAGATAATAACGGCCCTCCATTAGTTCAGGTTAGACTTAATGATCGGGAATTGAGTCTGAAACGCAATAGCGAGTCACTCAGGATCTGTGTCAACACAACCAATGTCAGCACCCTGAATGGGTGCTTGTGTGTGGCACAGGTGTGTAAAAGTGAGGGCCAACGTCGCTTTGGAGTGGCTCCAGTGGCGCTTGGGTTTGTGGATTAATCTCATTTCCAGTTCGGCCATTAGCTACCCTCAACCCAGAAACCTGAAACCGCCCCATAGCTCCAATATTCAATTATTTACAATTTCATGCTTGCCTGAGATTTGTGTTTTTCTTGTAAATGTAAAGATTATGCAGCAGGAGTCCTTTATGTTGAATTCTGAGGTAATGATTTATGCCCTTTTTTTTTCCCTTAAAAGGCTTTGTACGCCGTTGCGGAGTGGAAGGGTACATTGAGTTGAGCTGTATGACGGAGCGCTTGCACTCAAACATTTCTAGGCTTAACTGCGGTAATATTTCACTTGACTAAAATAGAGGAATTTATCATAAAGCTTGCAAAATCGTCCAAAGCCGAGTAAATATAAGTGACTACCTGCTTTCTCAAGAAAGAGAGATTTTTCTTGGAACTGGCAGTTGCAGCCACAGTGAAAGAGAGATTTTTTTGAGGTTTTCCCGAACGAGCTGCACAGCCCTGTGGCACTAAACATAGCCACAGTGAATTTGTCAGACAATGTCTTTACAGGGCGACGTGGCTGCTGTGTGTGGGTGATATACCTGTGTCTTTACCGGTCGAGCTGCCGTCTGTGGGGGCCACACAGCACTCGGCCCCTGACAACGCTGGCCTGGAGCCATGCTAATAATAACAGCCAGCAGAAATATGCACAGAAGAGGGGAGATCTGGTAGCGTAGCTGGAAGAGAGAGGAGAGGGGCACGGGAAAGGGTTCTGCACTCAGGAATGTGTCATCTAAGGAGTCTCAAAGTGCAATGTATTCTGCCATGAACATGCATATCTTTGTACTTATGATATATATTGTGATGATATATACATACATATCTTAAACTTGCATTACTGCCATCAGTAAAAAAAAAAAACAATTAGACTTAAATTTGCTTATTAATAAATATTTTTAAAATATTATTGTTAGTATATATAATATTATATATAATATACATATTTATTTTTTTAATTGTATGTGTGTGTGTGTGTATATGTATATATATATATATATATATATATATATATATATATATAGAATAGATTATATTATTATAAATAAATATGATCAATATTATCAATAAATATTATTGTTATTATTAAAAAAATGTATATAATATAATATTTATAATTTTTATTCTTATGTGTGTGTGTGTATAATCTGTATATATATATATATATATATATTCTATTAATTCTTAATTATTATATTCTTCATTCTTATTACATAATTATTACATTCTTTACATTACATTATTACTTTTTTATATACAACAAACAATAAATTCTATTATTATTATTATTATTATTATTATTATCACCACCATATATAAAAGCTTGGTTCACTGGCATCAGTAAAAAAGTAATTATAGTTAAATTATTATTATTATTATTAATATTATTATTAATATTAATAAATATTCTATAATTCTCTCTCTCTCTCTCTCTCTCTCTCTCTCTCTCTCTCTCTCTCTCTATATATATATATATATATATGTGTATGTATCAATAAAATATGAATGAATATTATTTTATTATTATTATTTTAAAAATAATACAGTACAAATTTTATGTATATCATATTTATTTATATGTATAGTATACTGATCGCAGTGACTCAAGCACATTATCTCTGTCAGAGAGCTTTTAGTAATTACTCCCTCCCCAAACCTTGACGTACCTTGACAAACACTCTGGGTGACCATTTGTTAAAACGTTAGAGCTTGTGTTTCGCGTGTTTGCTCACAAAATACGGATCCCTCTCTCCAACTCCTGAATGATGCATCCCTGAGTAATGCCTGCCAGTGAGGTCATCCAGCGCAATTTATAATCTTATTTCTGCTATCTCTCTTGAGGAATGCAACACCCTTCATTTTTCAGAAATTTGTCATCAATTAATACTCTTAAAATCTCGTGCACTGAAGAAAAGCACATTCCATTGTCTGAGCTCTGGCCCATAAAACGGCCACATTGAGGAAGATTAATTCTGATGGAATGGAAAACTGGATGGAAAAATGTCACTATCCGTGCCGATAACTCCTCGGGGAGTGAATGTTTTCGCACAGTTCAGAGACTTACGAGGCATAAACAAATAACATGACAGAAGCTGGTTTCTGAGGATGGAGGACAAGGGGAACATGTTGCACACACGCATTGAGTCTACGCTTCATGCTTTTGGCTTGTATTGCTATCATGTAAGGTACAACTTGAAGATATTTCTTGCGTATTGATGTTGAACAGAGCCTTAAATTGCTCTGGTGGTTTTACCGTTTTTTTTTTTTTTAAGCCGTTCTTGTGCGCAGGGTTCGATAGACACATTTTACAAGACACATCAGGAACTTCTTAACTTTTTGAGAAATACATTTTTATGTTCCATTAAATGTTCCAGCTGTAATATATACAGTGCTAGATTATGTTAATTGCGAGAGAAAAAGTGAGCAGCCTCGTCCTAAATGAGGCCCTCGTGTTAGGTCAAATGTAGTATGTAATTGATATTTAGCAAAGCCTGATGTTTTCAATGCCTCAGTTTGGTGTTCAGTAGATGGCCTATATGCAATAACAAGCTTTAAAGGATAATTACACCCAAAAATGTAATAATGTACTGCTTTATGGAAATGAAAGCTAATTGGATCTGTCAAAAAAGCACATTTAAAACCACAAAAGTAGTCTGAAGGACTTGTGTGTTATAGTCCAAGCCTTCTGAAGGCATAAAGTAGCTTAATTTGACGAATAGACCAAAACTTAGGTTCCCCTCTTCTGTAGCTCTGAAAAAAAAATGGATGCATTGGGGTAAAAGATGAAAAGGGGTTTTCAAGCATAAAAACAATAAAAGTTTAATACAGTTTTTAAAAAAAATCATACATTAGAATGTGTCCTGTTGAAATTTATTTTTTTATTTATTATTATAAAATTTTATATATAAAAATATTATATTTATTATAAAATGTTATTATATATATGTGTATATGTATGTATATATGTGTTTTTTGTGAGCAACAACTAATGACTATCATACATTTTTATCTTGATTTACAGAAGATGACCACTAAAATTTAAAACTTAAATAGTTTATAGCTTCTGTGGAGGGCAAGATTATCAATGAATAACAAATTAAATTTGGGCGTGTTCATGCAACAAAGTTATCATACAACTATAGAAGACTTGCAATCCAATGCACAGGTTGTATGGACTGCTTTTATTATTAGTTCTATAATTTTTTTTTAGCTCGACAGACTCAGTCCCCATTCACTTACATGGAAAAGAGCAGCCAGTTTCTTCAGAAATATTCCTGTGGTGTTCCAAGGAAGGATATCATAAGGGTTTTGAATGAAATGAGAGTGAGATAATTTTCCTTGCAACAATTTGTCAGTTGTCAACATATGATGTAGCGAATGCACACAATCGGTATCTCGCATGACATCACACCTGGACGAATGAACGCTTAAACACTTAAGCGCTGGCAGGCGTCTTCTCACATAAAGAAAAACATTACGTGTCATGATAAGGATGCTAAATGCGTTTCGGTTCATTTCTTTTGCATCACACGCAGCGTAGACCGTGAAGCACTCATCAAAAGCTTGCTGCAATACGTTCTGCTTCGAGGCGTTTTTTGTCACGGCCATCTCCTTGGCTGGATATTTGGACAAGAATCTTTTTTTCCACTCTGGTCTCTCGTAGTTATGTAAGAAAAGACGTAGCTCAAAGCTAAAACCGCTCAATCTTGGACAAAAATGCTGGGAGGGAAAAGCTTTTTCTGTTTTTTTTCTTCAGCAAGCTGAGGATAGTGTAGAAGAGGGATTGTATGTGGTTTGGGACAGCTAGTATGCTAGGTATGTTTTGTTGTGTGATGCTACTCAGACGTCACGTAGCACTATCATTCGAAGTGCAGATAGAAGTCCCTTTACTCTCTCTCTGTCTGTGGTCAGCGTGTTTGAGTATGAGGCTCTATCTCTCTACACAGCATGTGAAACCCTTGGGTTTTTCTTTTTTTGTGCGTGTTGGTTACGGGAAAGAGAGCTTTTTTCCTACCATATTTGGTCATGTGGAGCCAAGCCAATAGGCAGCAGACGTTTGATGCCGTACAAGCATCTCAATTTGGCCTTTTCCCTCTTGCTTTTTTTCTTTTTTTGAGGAGCTTGCATGCCGACACTGGCTGATAGTGGTGCGATCTTTGAACGTGCATGAGAGGACCATTTAAAATCAGCGTTTTAAAATGCATAACATGAAAGCATCTCTACACCTGAAATGCATTTCCAGAAGCACAGCTGCTGTTGTGCGGAAATAAATGGCCCTGGGTTTAATGAGTTAATGCCTATGAAAATTGCCCATTCAAAAGCGGAAACAAAAACATTTTTCCGACATCCTGAACCCATGTGCTTGCATTTCTCGTGTTCAGTTCTTTGTGCTGGAAAGAGAAAGTGAATATTTAAGGCAAGTGATCTGGCAAACTAAATTATTTTACATATGTTAATATACATCTATAATAATAAATTATTTCAATAATAAAAAAACAGTGTGTATTTATAGTAAGTAGAAGGCAGAAATTATTTTAAACAATATGGATTCTAAAAATATAGATTAAATAATATATATTATTAGGGGAATTTTTAAAAAGACAATTTTTTTATTTTTTGTTTATTTAGTTATTTCTAGAAGTAAGAAATTATTATTTTAAACAATATAAGAATTTTAGGAGAATTTTAAAAGACAATTCTTTATTTATATATATATATATATATATATATATATATATATATATATATATATATATATATTATTATTATTATTATATAATATTATATTTTATATATTATTATATAATATTATTATTATTATTAGGAGAATTTTAAAAGATTAATTCTTATTTTTAGTTATTTAGTTATTTATAGAAGTAAAAAGAAAAATTATTTATTATTAATTTATATATATATATGTATATATATATGTATATATATATATATATATATATATATATATATATATATATATATATATATATATATATTTGTGTATATGTTGCTTACCCAGCTGGTTTATCTCAGATCACACATCAAAGAGTATGTTGTTTACTTACTACAGCTATTGACATTTACTCTGTATCCCAGAGCCTGTAGTTGCATGGCATTGTGGGTAAATGAGCGGTTTACAACATATTTGGTGTTTGAGCAGGTAACTGTAGGCCAGCGGGCCAAAAGTGATTCAAAGGACATGCAGACGTGTCGGGGAATGCAATCCATTGTCTGGGAATGCAGGAATCTCATTTTCCAACCTCAAGTGGAAATTCAATGACTGAGGCCTATTTTTGCCCATGTTTGAATTTTTGATCCCCTCCTTCCCATTTTAAAAACCTAAGAGATATTGTACAGTCAGCGAGTCATTATCGGAAAATAATCCCTGATGTGGTGATCAGGTTCCAGACACAAAACCAAGGTGTCTTGCATCATCCTTGAAAGAGTTTATATTGCGATAATGACTTGCTAACTATACTTTTATCCTGTGTATTGCGTGTACAATATTTTACCAGATGCTTTACCCAAAGCAGTTTACTTTTCGTTCAAGGTAAATATGCATTTTTTATCAAGATCATGCATTGCCGATGTTTGAGTGCAATGCATGCAGCATCACACAAAAGCAAAGCTTTTGCATTATCGATGCCAGTGTAGAAATATTCTGTGAGATTCATCATGAGCAACAAATTCAGTGTCCAAACCTAGGTTAGGTATGTAGCGTACCAAACAACTTTACTTCTCTCCTCTCTTCCCAGTGACAGCCATGAAAAGCAGTTGCTGCTCTTCCTGCCAAAATCTCTACTGGATTTATAGCAGCACATCCAGCTCTTTTTCTCTCTCGGTCTCTGTCTCTCTTACTTACTCTCTCATTCCTTCTGTTTCTTCTTTAAGGCCCTAGAGTCATAAATGTGCTGATGCATCGGAGAGTCCAAACCAAGCTTTTGGTTACGTGGAACCGGCCTTGAATAAGCCAGATATCGCCAAAGAAATCAAACCAGCATTTGTGCATAATACAGCTCACTTTCCATTCAGATTACTATTGATATTGTTGACATTGCAGGGCTAGAACCCTTGTTTACGATGAGGGGTACATTTATCTTAGGTTCCAGAAAGATTTTGAGAAATATATGTGCTTGTAGTTGATTTTTCATAATTAAAATCACAATATATAGAGTTAATGGTTTCATCGGTGCACAAATTATACAGTGACTTTGAGGGGAGGGGAGGGGAGGGGGGGGTTACTAATTTCCATAAGTAATTTCAGTTTACAGCTTGAAGTTTGTTTTGCTCAACCCAAATTGTTTGCAAATCTGCAAATACAAAAATTTGTTGTGCACTTGCGACTAGTTAAGACTTGTAAGCATGCATTTATGGGACTTTTTGTATTGTGAATAACTTGTAATCTGAGTTTTGTGGTTAAATGTTGTTTGAAAATGCAGTTGAATGTATATATAAAAATTATATATACTTTTAAGACCCCCTCAGCCTGATTTCTTTTGTCTAGCTTTAATTAAGGAGGCTGTACCTCCCAAATCCCCCATAATTTGCACTCTATGTCCAATCTGGATTTGATTTATAAATAAATTCACCATTATTTCAGAGAAGGTTTCGCTATAAATTGTCTTCACTTAAAGGCAAACAAACTTATGCATCAAATATTAATGATAATGCTTAATGATATCCAGTATAATAGTCAAAAAAACTTTTTTTTTTGTTTGCTGTTGTTGACGTGAAAACAAAAAGTCTGCAAACTGCACCAAACCTTTTTTAATTTTTTTTTTTTTTATTCCCTTTTAAATCTCTGAAGCACAGCATGTCGTCTGACCTTCAGCACATAAACACGACTGTGTTAATGGGGATTGTTGGCCCGTCACATAGTGTTGTTATATTGTACATGAACCAGACCTGGTGCTGGACTCCTGCCATTGCTGTCCTGACAATGTCCTGAGATCTGCGGTCGTGTGCCGCCCAATCAATCAGCTGGCTTTATGGGACAACTCCGGCTGGCCTCCAGTCACTTTTATTGGTGCTCTCAATTTCATCTCGCCGAGCGCACGCTCCCATAATTCAGTGGTGGGTCTGTAGGTTTGTCATCACCGATGCTGACAGACAGACGGAGCAGCGTGGATTTCATTCTCCTGGCTCGGGTTCGAGACCTGCTTTCCCAGCTCACCCTCTTGATCTCTTCATTTCTCTTGGTTTGTAGTGTGAACACAGAGTATAGAAAGGGAATTAGATTCTCTGTCTTCTTGTCTCTCTTGGTTTGTTCCTGTCTGTTCAGTGACTGGGATGTTTCAATTTTTGGCATTGTTCGATGTTTAAGGGCATGAAGGAATATTGAGAGTTAAATTCAACGTAAACTCCCCAATGCTGTCAATTTACCACAGACAGCAGAGTTTCTATGAGTCTTAAAAAGTTTTAATTCGCCCTTTCACGAATTAAAGCCTTAAAAAGGTCTTAAATCAGAGTAAAAAAAAAAAGCCATGGCATTAAATGTTGCATCTTCCTTAGTATTTTTGACTTGTTTTCCAATACAATTATCTAAACATCCTTAAATCAAGATACATTTACTGGAGATGCAAAATGAAGATATGAAGTCTTGTTTTCTGATGAATTGAACAAAATGAAGTGAGTTTGTGCTTTAAACAAGAACAAATATTGTCAATAGGGAACGAAAACATGTTTTCCCCTTTAAATTAAGTTGATATTTTGAGCCCATTAGCAGATATTTGTTCTTGTTTTATTATAAACTCACTTCATTTTGCTTCTTTTCTCAAAACAAGACTTCTTATCTTTTGTCATTTTGCTTCTCAAGTAAATGTATTTTATTTGAAGAGTCTTTAGACATTTGCATTGGAAAACCAGACAAAAATACTGATGAAGAAGCATCACCTATTTGTAGTGTGATCAGAAGGTACAATTATAGTTAAGTATTTTTGTTGCATGAATTAAAAAGTTATGGAAATCTTTTGGAAGTTGTACTTTTAAACTCTGGCTAATGCAATTCATTCTGCTCCCTAGACATTTACATTTGGAAACCATATTGACATATTTTGCTCCCTTTGATGTATTCCTTAATTTTTCTTTATTTGGTCTTAAAAAGATTTTTAAAAAGTCTTAAATTAACTATCATGTATCACAATCATCTTGACATGTCTAGACTTTACAGATCTAATGATACATCAAATGGTATATACACATTAAATGATCATCACTTAAAACAAATGTAATCCACAGTATTCATTTAAAAATCGTCTGTGTTGGTTTGATTTAAAATCTTGTTCAAATGATGTTCATATACTGTATGACCTAAAATCGGATAAAAATTTCCAGGAACACAATCAGATCAATAAATTACTCTAGTGTGTAGTGTTTTTGTAGTATAGAACTAAAGATTTGGGTTTTCATTGACATTGCAGAGCAGCTGTCGGTGATTCCACCGATGGAAAGGCTGGCTGCGCATATCTGGCATACCTGCAGCATCTTTAATGAGGTGTGTGCGTCTGAGGCTCTGATAGGCCGCTGACGCTACAGATTTCTGGGATATCTTTCTGCACCTGGCTACAGTTGCACAACCTCAAAAACTTTGGCCACTTTTTATCAATCCTGAGAACATTTCCGATGATTTATCATCCCTTAACATTGAATTTTGCTAGAAATGTTTGTGCAATGCGAATGTTGAGTCATAATTCATGTTTCAGCATGTTAAGTTTTTCTTTGCATCAGAATCCAAAAATGTTATTTTCTCACACATTTCATTTGGAAATGCATTACATTACAGAATAGGTTATGAAAGCCATTTTTTGACGCTGAAATGAATTTGGAATTGTCCCATTTGTTTGTTTGCTTTGGCTGCGCTGTATAAACATCTTCCTAATAGTGCAGTCGGTATAAGTGCACATCATGACATTTTGATGGTTACACATAGATTTACTTTACTTCTTCCTGTAGGGGAAAAGGCCATTTTATCTGGTACTTAATACCACGTTGTTTCATGGTGAAATATACAGCACATTACAGTAAAACACTTTTAATGCAACATGTCTGCGCAGCTCCTCCATTTGTTAAAATCTTGGCCAGAGAAGACAGTCTGAATCATCCTCCTACGCCAGACTCCTGCTGCGGCCACGGAGAGTGTGTTAGCATAAACTCTGATAGCGAAGCCAGTCTATGTTAATGGACCTATATTGACAGACATGCAAATAAGGGCGATGGTTTATGTTGGCAACGCTCCGCTCTCTTCTTGAGCTGTAAATTTAGTCTCTCTCAAGTTGTCCAGAGTGGCCGGAGTCCAAAAGACGGTGGGTGGTAGATCCAAACATTTAGTTATTTAATCCTTTTGGCAGCGGTGTTGTGGATCACATCAGCTTTGGCTCTGGTTATAAAGAACGTTCTTTACTTGAACATTTATCTCGACGAACTACGAGCATCTCGCTAATGGTAGATTGTTCAGGCTAAGTGTGTTGACATTAATGAGTTTGTAATTATTTTTTATTGCAAAGTGAGTACGAGGAATTGCTTGCGGTCAGAGGCGGGTTACGTTTCAGACTGTGAAAACTGCTGTGTTACGTGAAACATTAATAATTCATCAGCACATATTATTCCATTTATTTTATTTTAGTTTAGTTCAGTGTAGTTTAGTATTGTATATTATATAAATAATATTAATAACATTAATGATTCATCAGTACACTTTTATTTATTTATTTTTTTTACCTTTTTTTTTTGCTTATTTTTTGGCTGACATCACCAAGCTGTTTTTGTTTTTTGTTTTGTTTTGTTTTTTCTTTGCTTTGCTTTGCTTTGTTTTTTGTTTTGTTTTGTTTTGTTTTAAATGAAAAATGAAAGTATGTGCTTTAACAAAAATAGTTTCACATTTGGTATGATCAGCTCACACATTTTTATTTTATTTTATTTGGCTGACATCACCAAGCATTTTATTTTGTTTTATTTTATTTTATTTTGTATAAATAATAAATATATAATTTGTAAAATGAAAAATTCAAATGAAAATATGTGCTTTAACAAAAATACATTTCACATTTCTGTAAAACATCTGGTATACATTTTATTTTATTTTATTTTATTTTATTTTAATCTCACTCCTTTCGCAATTTAGTCAATAAGGCATATAAATTCAAGTCCAAAGAATAAATATGCAATAAATCCTTTTTTTCCTCATTGAATATGCAGTTTTATTCAGAAAAACAGAAGTAAAATGGGTTACATGCATGTGTTTCATGTTGCCATCTTAAATTTCAAGAGCCATTTTAGCAAAATCCCACGTAAACTACAGTAAGGACAATTTTCCATCTGTCATCATTTTAAGTTTTATTCATCAGCTGCTCCCTTTTCCCTACAGAGTTTAAAGTGAGCCAACTCTGAACCGTTCGTGTAGTTTGGCACAGGCATCCATGTGTACATTCGCGACCTAGAGAACATCACAGACGGAGGCTCTAAGACTGCATTCCCATGGGTCATTGCAGTGATGAGCTTTGATGAAGGGTTAAGCACCGTACTTATGCGGAACATAGTAATTTACCAGGTAAATGTTTTATTACAGCCATTACAGCGCGTGCTCTCTAGACCGGAGGCGTCTCCCTACTCGCCGGGGGAAGCCAGACCCCCGTTATGAAACATTGTAGAGGGAAAAAGTGCAGCGACGTGAATCTAGACACACGGGTGGTCCATAAGAGGAAGAGGCAAATCCATTTATACATTCTTTCTGAGAAGGCAAGGCCTTATTGTCAGTTACCCTTTCAGTGCGAGGCGCACATACACACCAAAACACAAACACAACCTGAATTTCAATCATAAATTTAGCATGTGAGGTCATTGCTGCGAGAGCGTGATTCAATTTGAGTTGATCGTACAACAGTTGTGACAGTTTTATTGAGCTGAGTCAGTGCTGTTTGCTCAAGGGCTCAGATATGAAGAGCAGCCATGCTCCTGCAAACAGAAGATCCAGCTAAAGATAGACCACATTCCTGCGGTTTGTGAATGCGGGCGCAGCGGTTCTGCCTGATAAGGAATATCGGCCCGATCTCGCGCTCGCCGTTTCTTGCTCACATTCCTTGCTTCCCCTCTCCCGCTGTTGTTTTTGTTTTGTCCGTTTCTCTCTCACTCTCTCTCAGAGTTATGTGAATACGGAGGAGGGGTTTTGGAGGAGAAGTGTTTCCTGTTCTCTTGTGTCTGAGACCCTCTTTCTCTCTCTGTTTCTTGCACACTTTGTGTTTCTATATTTGTGTATCAAGCAGTGCTAGGGAACTAATAAAAAGTGACGTTGCTAACTTTTTCAGTAACGGGACAGTAGTTAAGCTGTGTGTTGGTTTTCCCAACCATAAGCCACTTTTTCCCACAAGAAAAATGCAAAATTGTTGGTTTTGTCACATAGTGCAACCAAGTGAACTGAGGCAATGATCAAACATTGTGTCATTGTGTTGTTCAAGTAGTGTTTCAGCTGTTTCATTCTTGTAAATAAAGTGATATTTTAGGATTATTATATATTTATTTATGTGTGTGTGTGTGTAATGTTTTTGCATTTAGTGTAAATTTATCTGTTGTAGTTTGATGTCATTCTAATATTTCTGATTGATTGATCAGTTTTATTTATTTTTTAATAGTTATTTTATTTTATTATTAGTTTTATTTTTTATTTATTTATTTATTTATTTTTATTTTTTTGGTTATTATAGCCAAATGATAATTATAGCATTTCGGTGAAAATAAAAAATCTATTTATCTATGATAGTTTTGTTTAAAAGTATATATTAGAATTTTTTGTTTGTTTTGAGCTTATTCAATTAAAATAAAATATATATTTATATTTATTTTTATTTATTTATTTATTTTGTTGATTTTCAGTTTTAGTGATTAAGGTTAGTAAGTCTAATGATTTATATTTTTCATATATGTTAGCATTAATGATGTTATATCTTGACTGCAATTTAAAAAAAAATCACATTGCACTGTAAATAAAGGAATATGTCAGTTCTGCTAGTACAACCCCAATTAATTAATTGAAGGTTCTTTATTGGCATCGCTGGTTCCATTAAGAACCTTTCACATCCATAAACTTTCCATTGCACAAAAGGTTCTTTATAGTGAAATAGGGTAGAATAGAATTATTTTTGAAATAATTCAAAAATCTTTTTGATTTTTAAAATGTTCTTCACACTAATAAAAAGGGTTATTTTTAGAACTGTTCACTGAAAGGTTCTTCGTGGAACCAAAAATCGTTCTTCAGTGGTATTGCTGTGAAAACCTCTTTTTGGAACCTTTATTTCTAAGAGGGTACTTATTTTCTGTAATTCTTTACATTTTCTGTTACATTTTCTACATTTTCTGTTTCCCTTTACTATAGCTTTAATGTAGCTATATACCTTTTGTTAGACGCTTGTAGTGTAGCTAACTACTTTTTTAAAACCTACAGTTTAAAACAAGTATCAAGCAAGAAGTCTGCAAAAGTTTGCATTTTAAAACACGCTTTCTGCATGCGAATTCTAACTAACCACCAACAGCTCTATGATCACAAAAGAGAGGGAGGGAACGAGCAAAAAAAAAGGAAAGGAATGGAATGGAATGGGCAATAATTGGGAGTCGGGAAGGGAAAGAGAGAGAGAGGGACAGTGTCAGAACAGGAGAGAGAGAGAGAGAGAGAGAGAGAATGGAAAAGGGGGATAGAGGGAGGAGGCAGACCCGTCGGCCGTGATTGAGAGTTTGCACCATAATGGGAGGGAGAAAAACGGAGGAAAGTAGGGAGAGTGAAAAAATGGGAAAGGAAGAGGCCGGCTTTGGCCCTTTCTGGTAGCTCCACCTGCAGCAAAAGAGAGAGAAAGAGCCTGAAATACTCTTTGTGTTGGAGCCTTATCGAGATGAGAGAGCGAATTTCTGCTATGTTTTGAAAGCTAAAACGTTCCAGAGGTTATCATCACTGAAGTGAAGGAAGGCCGGTCTGGAAACGGCCCGTCTGAAGCATCACAGCGCTGAGATTAATGACAACAGGTCTGTATCTCCTGGGTGGGCTCGGTTCCTCTGCCATGTACCCCGCAGTATATTTAGTCAGAGTCTTTCTGCTTGACTGAGTGGACATCCTGTGCTAACATCCTTTCCTCACCCATTCTCTCTCTCTCTTTTTTTCTTCATTCTTCCCTCTTTCTCCCCCACAATTTCCATTTTAAGTGGTATTATGAAAACAAACTTGTGATCTGTTTGATGTCGGGCTGTGAAAAGATCGACTGTAAATGTCTTGCATATGGGAATGCGTGATTTTTGTGTAAAGGTTAACCAAATACTCGCAGCAGCTGTGGAATCCAGACCATATTCAGTAACAGAGGGGATTCTGTAAGGTTCATGCGTGAGAGTAAAGGACACACATGTTCTGTTGTTTTCCAGGGTCACGCACTCAGGATTGAAGCATGGATGATGATTTCGAGCGGCGCAGGGAGCTCAGGAGACAGAAGCGGGAGGAGATGCGTCTGGAAGCCGAGAGGTAACGTTGGCGTCATTAACGCTCGCTCTTTCTCGCAAACTCTTCAGCCGTTTTGCACCGTAAACTGAAGGCTGTTAATGGGGTGAGATCATCGGATTCATTGCACAGCTGCTGCTTAAGACTGTTCACCTTGCAAAAACATGACAGCTTGCAAATTGTCCGTTACTGTATGGCCAAATGAGCAATTGTGCAAGATTTAAAAATGCCTGTTGATGTGTTTTCAACATTTATAGTCTTTTTTTGGACTTCAGATATTATTAAAGAAGGAAGTTGTGAAAGGGGCGATGAAAGTTTATCATCATATACTGACCCTCAAGTCGTTCCGATATGATTATCTTATCCAAAATACCAAGAATGTTGACTTTTTTCCATGTACTGCAAGCAAACAGTGACCAAGAGAAAAAAAAAAAAAATAGCATAAAGGACCATAAAAGTAGCCAGTTTAGCTATATCCACCATGTTCAGTGTCCATAACTTTGTGTGAGAGAGAGAAGTTGTTTGTGTGGGTTGTCTTTGCATCTTCTGCAGATCTTCAATATTCATGCTGTATATTGTGCCAGATTTGATGTCAGTGTTGGTATCGTGGGATAAGATTAGGTTTGAATATAATGAAGTCTGAATGCAATATGAGAACAGTGGTGGAAGGGAAGATTTTCATTGTTAAACCTAAAAGTAATGCATTACAATATTGCGTTACTCCATAAAAAAGTAACTAATTGTGTTAGTTACTTTTTATGGAAAGTAATGCATTACGTTACTTTTGCTTTACTTTTTGTTACCTGAACTGGGCTCGCTTATTTGTTTTTTAATAACAAAAAACACAAAAGTTATATTATTGGCAACTGTAAAGGCCTTTTCAAATCAAAAGTGAAATTAATAAGCCTCAGCATGAAGAAAGTGCCTCAATCACGATTTCTCTCAACATGGGACAGGAGGTGTCAGTAAATGAGAAAACAAAGTATCTTGTGTTACTTATATGAAAAAGTAACTCTGATATTTTCTTGCAAATTTAAAAGTAATGTGTTACTTTACTAGTTACTTGAAAAAAGTAATCTGATTATGTAACTCACGCTACTTGTATTACCCCCAACACAGTGTATAACAACCAAATTTCAAGTTCTTCCCCACACAAAATTATCATATTGAGGATTATTTCAATGACACTTTTATGATGCTTTTATTCATTTGTTTTAATTAACTTTCATTTGTGCAGAGCAGAGCATCCCGGACAGCTAAACTTCTCAGTGTGTGTTTGCTATAATGCCTTACCAGTCTCTATTTTTACACACTGTTCACACTTACTAACATTTTGGATTGCAAACTAGTACTTATTATTGTATCGGGGCCCTCAAACATCCATGGATCTTACAGATTGCTATTTCTATGCCATCTAAAATGCATGCAAAATTTAACTTATTTACAGTAATTACAGATTCATAAATGCACTGTATGTTAATGTATTTCCAACATTCTTAACTCTCAACTTTAACTTTTGTCCAATTAGCTCCATACCCATCTAAAGAGATAATGTACACTGTTAGACATTTCAAAGGGTTTTTACAGTACACTGTTGCCACTGAGTTACTGTAATTAAGATTTACAGTAGCAAACTGTATTTGATTTACAGTAGCAAATTGTATAGCAAATAGCACTGTAGCAAATACAGTAGCAACTGTAAAAAATCCAATTCGTCAGTATACTACTGTAATTCATTCATTTTAATATAGATTTTATTTGATTTTATCATTTTTATATAGAATTCATTTTATTTTTATCCTACATCGGTACTACTGGCATTTAATTAAAACAGACACTGTACAATAATTACAAAATATCAAATTCTTTATTTAAAACATTGCATGTATAACATTTAAAAATACAGTCTTCCAATGCTGGAACAGTGCATCTTCAACTTTCTCCTGTCCTAGGACATTTTGCAGTGCATTATGTTGTATCATCTGGATTTATCCTCACAAAGAATCTTTAGGCAACAGAAACATAATGGGGAAAAATACATAGCCATCTGCAAAATCCAGGTGCTGCTCCAAAACGTGGCCACCACTTTTGCTCACCATCCACATTGTTAGTGACAGAAATGTGTTCCCTGAAAAACAAGAAGTAGAAATGACACACTTTTAAAAGGCAAACCCCATACAGAATACACAAACCTCTCAAAACCATAGTTGTTCTCTTACCATGAATTATCAGTCTCAGGGTGGCCTGCTCATGTCTTTCTTGATGCTTCATTGCAGTTGCCTTTAAAAAACAAATACAAAAAATGCAGTAAATCTTAAATTCCATTAAATCTATAACAAACTAATTCTAAAACTAGAAAGGGAGCTAGCCATAAAACTAGTTTAACCAAGCTAGCATACGATTTTTTTTCTCAATAGACTACTGGCCAACATTGTTAACTAACGTTAACACCTGAACAAAATTTCACATTAGTTAAGTTAATGTTAATTTAAGATAAGTGTTGCTCGTTAAAAATAATTTTAATTTGATAATTCAATAAGCTGACAAAAGTCGTTTGAAACGATATAAAGTTACCGCAGTTTAAGTTACCAAAGTAAAGTTTGTTACCGCCGTATTGACAGGTAAATGTTAGTAGGTTAAACTGGTGTGCAAAAATCTGACAAAAACACACAGACAAACGTATACATATTTTTACCTTGCTTGCTGGTCTTATTCTCTCGTAACCCAGCAGGCACAAAACAGGCACACAACGTCATAAGGCGTTGATATTTGATTAAATTTTGGTTGCGATGTCGGGTGAACAAAATTCAACGTAAATTCAACGTCTAATGTCAATGTTAAATTGATGTCCAATACCGACGTCAGCTGACGTTGAGATTTTGTTGTTTTTAGGTTGTGCAACCAAAATCCAATGTTAAGTCAACGTCAAATTGACGTCAAATATTGACGTCAACCCGATTTTCATTTTCAACCAAAATGCAATGTCTGTCCGACGTCATGTCCAACGTCAACCTGACGTTACTTAGACGTCTGGTGCCTGCTGGGAAGGTGCATCGACACACAGCGCAGATGTTCTCCAGAACTCTTCCACTCTCGCGGGTTCATCCCCGGGCAAAACCCGCGACGCTGCCCGCTGGATCCATGTCTTCCTTGGACGCGAACGGTGCGGCGCGACGCGACAAGAAAAGACGATATAGAACCATTCTTTTTTATTATTATTATAACTGTAAGGTTTTTTTTTTTTTGTTTTTTGTTTTTTTTTTTAGAAATTAAACAGAAACACTGCACAGCAGTTAAACACCGTGGAACAAATTACATTACATTACATTGTAACATTGTACATAACATTAACATTGTGTGTTTATAGTATGTGTTACCCTTTTGTGCCTCGGCTGCACGAATGTGCCTCTGTGATTTAATATGCTGAGATATGTCGTTTTTCCCACCGTGTCCGATATTAAAATTAGTGCAACACACTTTGCAAAAGGCGTGGGCGTTGTTTATATGGCTTCGAGACAAGAAATTAAATTCTTCCGTCCAGCTGTTGTTAAATTTACACAAATATTTTTCTTCGCTGGAGCACCACCTGACTCTTCTCCTTCCATTTCTACCACTGATTCAACTTCCCGCGTCTACTACCTGCGCAGAAATCTACAGCGCATCTGGGTTGTAGGTTGCCAGGTTGAGGTCACAAATGGTTTGAAATTTGTGTATTGTGTCGATTGTGTGAGGTGATGTGTTTCATACAAGATCTGGCAACTGTACAACCTTGGAATAAAATATTGATGTGATTATTCATATACCTAGATTTGGGCCATACAAATTACGGGAGTTTCCCGGGAGAAATAACAAAACGGGAAGGGGGCGGGAGATGGGTGTGAAATACGGTAGACTCCCGGGAAAAACGGGAGTGTTGACAGGTGTGTATAGAACCCATTATAATCCGTGATACTAAGTACAGTGAAAGGATGCGGACAGTAAAGTGATGCCCCGGTATATTTCTGATGTACAGTAGTACTCCAAGCGCTTGCGCTGTTTCTGACACGAAGGACAAACGTATATGCCAATCATTACAAGCGATGTAACACGTCCAGTGTAGTCAGTCTCAAGCTTGTAGACACGGTGTAGGGCAAATCATGTCAATTCAAATGTAAGAAATGAGGAAAATAAAACAACCTAAATGGAATGGCACCAAAGAGACTGTTACAGCAAATACAGTAGTATACAGCAATTTTTAAAAAATACAGTAAGTCTCTGTATGTGGGGTTTGACGTCACAGAAAATTCCCATGATTTTCAAGGGCATTTGCCGCATTATACTGGGTGATATACAGTTAATAACTGTAGAAATTACAGAAATGTCTAACAGTGTACGTTTCTCATTGTGGAGAAACAAGAAGAAAAAATCCCCTTTTGATTTTTGAGCCAGAGGTAAAAACAAAGAAATTACTGTTTTAATGCTTTTGCAGTCCGAAGCTCACACTTTCAGCTCGTTTTTTTTTTTTTTTTTCTGTGATGATGGAGTCTGCTATTAAAGCAGAAAACTGATGTTGACTTAACAAATGTTAAACATCAGCAGATTGGCACATTCGCAAGCCGCTTGACCATTTAAGGCAAAGCGACACTCCCATAAACACTGGAGGCACTGACCCAAATAGCCATTTTGCATCAGCACTAGATTATCTCAGAGCACTGTGCGTTTCTGCAAACACAGACAACAGCTGTTTCTTGGACATTTATGCCGCTGTCAAAAAGAATTATGGGTAATGGCTAATGAACATGCAAATCGAGCTTATTATCATTCCAGCAGAGCGTAGGATGGCATGAATCAGCTCTAAATCAATGTCTTTCAGCAACAATTATTTCTATTATCATTGGCTAGGATGTTAGACCAGAGTTACATGGTGTAGCTTCCCGTCTGCAGCCACCTTCCTGTTTCCTCCAAGCATGTTACCATGAATGCTTTTCTTTCTCATAATTTAAGATATATGGGGTATTTTTCACCTAATCATAGGGCGGAAGCTCAAAAGCCGATGATGCACAGATTAGGGGCCATTATATTTTACAGCATAGCATAAAACGAATGCTTTTTTTGGCTATATGTTATAAACTTCTGAAAGGCTGGAATTGTGTTTTCTATGCCAAGTATCACATTTGGCAGAAAGCTACCAATGCAGCCCATTCAGCTGTGCGACACGATGTGATCTTGTGTTTATGTTCTTGAGGAGTCGTTTCAATTTGGCCCGCACTTCTTCACCTGCTCGAGTTAGTGATAAAAGATTAAATCGCTCTATTAAATTGCTGGATTTATGCAAATATGCTGTAACAATCAATATTTACTCTTCGTCTGTAATTGAACTACTCAAAACCATGTGTTGTCTTGCTGGCCTCGTTCATTTCGGCCGTCATCAAGATGCACGGCGGACACAAAAGTCAGTTTTCGGCGGACATATGATAAGCGCTGTCTCTTTGCCAAATGGCTCTGCATCAGAAGTGTTTACTGGCAGAGATTTGCGAAGCTCTCCATTTCTAGATGGTCCTCTGTGCAAGCAGTGGGACAGCGGGCGGGCAGATGTTGGCTCGGCGCTGATGCAGAAAAACAACGAGAGTCCGATAACGTTCATACACGCAGGAGCAGCTTGGCATCCGAGTCCATCCGCATTTCCATCAGGCGACGATGGCTTGATGTGCACCAGTCCTTTTCATCTGGAAGACTTGCCAACGTTTCAACTGCTGAAAATGACAGGAGAGGGAAAGTGTGCGAGAGAGGGAGGCTGTGTGCTCTGCCTTTTGTCTGTATGTATTACTGTAACTTGCTGACAATCTACAATGTGGTGCTCTTTTACTTTAGATATAATGCTTAGTCTCAAACTACTTTACTTACTGACCACAGCATTGTATGGAAACCTATTTTTTATTCTGCGTTGAAAATATATATATTTCCCACAGTTCTGACTTTTTTCCTGGAGAATATAAAAGTCAGAATTTGTACTTTTCCAAGTGTACCCAATTCCAAGTGTACATCTCACAATTTTTTTTGAGTTTATATCTCAAAATTCTGACTTTTTTTGGCAGAATTCTAAGTTTATATCTTAGTTTATATCTCACAATTCTGACTTTTTTGGCTGAATTCAAAGTTTATATCTCACAATTCTGAGTTTATATCTCACAATTCTGACTTTTTTGGCAGAATTCTGAGTTTACATCGCAATTCTGTTTAATAAAAGTAAAAAAGGTAACTGTGACCTTTTATCTCGCAATTCTGACTTTCTCACAGTTGCAAGTTTATATACTACAATTCTGGATTTATATCTCGCAATTCTGAGAATTGCCAGAAAAAAAGTCAAAATTGTGAGGAAAAAAAAGTCACAATTAACTTTTTAATATTTATTTGTTATTTATTTATTTATTTAATCTTGTGGCGGAAATGGGCTTCCATATCATTTCCATAGACAAAACTGTATTGCATAGAAAAGAAATTTCTCAAAATCACAAGCTTCCATCTGATTGTCTGATTGCTATTTAATTTAAACATGTTGTTTGGAAACATGTTTAAAAGTTACTACAAAAAAAGAGCATTTCAGAGGAACAAATTAAAGCAATATTTGGAAAAAGTTTATATATTCAATTCATGAATATATTGATTCATTGATGTATGTCCAACATTTTTAACTCAATAAGCTCTGTGCCACTTTGTCAGTTTAAAGAGATAATGAGCAAGAAGTGAAAACAAAATAATCACCTTCAAGTCAAGTCACCTTTATTTATATAGTGCTTTATGCAATACAGATTGTGTCAAAGCAGCTTTACAGTGTTAAACAGGAAATAATGTATCGATAATGCAGAAGGACAATAGTAAAAGTCACTTTTTTAGTTAAAGTCAGTTCACTGTTGATTCAGTGATGTCAATGTCCAGATCAGTTCAGTTCTCTTTAAATAGTATCTGTGCAATCAAGCTGAGAATATTGCCAGAAATTTAAGTGTCCCCAACTAAGCCAACAGACTGGCACATTGTGAGCCATTTGACCATTTAAGGCAAAGTTTGCAGTGAAACTTTCAATCAGAGTAACAACTCAACTATGTATTCTGCTTTGTTTTATCTATCAAATAACTCATACTTATTACTTTTGCATGGACATAGATTCTACACACCCCAAATTTCTGCTGATTTCTTTGATGTCTGTTTTGTAAAGACTGCTGTCCCTATTTAAATTAAGAGCCTTTTTGCAGAATGCTGGTGTTTTGTGGTATCACCCATTTCCAATTTATCTGCCCCAAAACATCATCCACAAAGAATGAAATGTGCTTATTCATTTTACATGAAGGTCAAACGAGCCCTTCCTGTTTAAGTGGGCGGCTCACAGCCAGAATAAGCCGCAAAGTGAATGAGACTTTGCCGATAGTCAAACATCTGGCTCTTTGAGACTATAACGACTAGATCATAGATCAGGTCTGCTTTGTGTTTAGTGAATAGCTGGTCAGAGCCGCTTCTGAGATGACTGGCACTGTTGAAGGGTCAGAGGGTTTGTGCTGTTTTTAAAGCACCGCACACACACACACACACACACACACACACACACACACACACACACACACACATACACACACACACACACTTCTGTGTGACTGCAGTGGCCTTTCCCGAGACAGGTTGATGTGTTCCAGCTCCAGTCGGGTCACTGATAGTCTGCATACACACACTGGAATGTTTTGACTGCTGGCTCAGTGTCCCTGTTCACCATGCTGACGGAATGTTCTGACTAATGATTACCAAAACCTGCCATTCCTGTCCAGTCCTCCGATTCTATTTTAGCTTCAGCTGCAAAATAAATTCATGTTTCCATCCAAGCTGAGAATTTAATTTATGCTGGAAAAGTCAGAATATTGCATTTTAAGCAATTTGTGACTGAAGTAGCGTTTCCAGCTGCATTGTTTAAAAGAACAAATTTGTCACTTCTGGAGAAATTGCCGTAGAAATGGAAATGCCAGTGATCGCTGGCAGATGCTTTATGTCTGGGATCAAGCATGTCAGACAGATCTGGGAGGTAATAGTAGCCAATCATCTGAGCTTATTCAGTCACCTGACTTGAGTCAAAGTCACATGACTTGTGTTTCCATCATAGTTTATACACACACAAAAAAATACCCATCTAAAGCAATGCTGTGAGAAAATAATTCAAAGAAAAATGTAGAAAACTGTTTTTTTTTTTTTGTTTTTGTTTTTTTTGCCAAATCATTATCCATTTAGTGTACAGAATTTTTTGTTAACTCTAAAATAAGGCATAATTTAAAATATGGGGCCGTATTCTTTTGAACTTTTCTTATAGGGAAGCTTTTTATATTTTATGCACATCTTAGTGTTTCCATCCAGAATTTTTATTTTGTATGTTTTTCTTTTATTTTTCATTTTATGCAAAGACTTTAAAAAACGCTGGCCGGAAACACCAACATTTAAAAAATAAATATATAAATAATAATAATAATAACACCCATAAATATACCTTTTAAATTTGGTGTCAGTAAGATTTTTTTTTAAAGAAATTATGCATTAAATTAATTAAAAGTGACAAAGACATGTATAATGTTGCAAAAGATTATTATTTCAAATAAATGCTGTTCTTTTAAACGTTATATTTATGAAAGAATCCAGAAAAACATGAATCATGGTTTCCATAAAATATTAAGTAACTGTTTTCAACATTTAAAATAATAATACATAATAAATGTTACAAAAGCTTTTATATAAACACTGTTCTTTAGAACTTTGAACAAAGAATTCTACAAAAAAAAAAGTATCACTGTAACATATTAAGCAGCACAACATTGAAATTAATAATAATAAATATTTACTGAGCAGCACATCAGAATATCAGAGTGATTTCTGAAGGATCATGTGACACTGAAGCCTGGAATACTGATGCTGAAAATTCAGTTTTGCCATAACAGGAATAAATTACATTTTAAAGTATATTAAGATAGAAAACTTGTTCACTTTTGAGCAGATTTAGCTGCTTCTATGCAGTTTTCTCTATGGAGCAGAGGCCATCTTGGCGCCACACATCTGTGCTGTTCCCATGAGAGGCCAGGAAGAGCTCAGGAAATAACACCCATCCTCAACGAATGGCCCATTCCAACCACACTCTCTCCGGCTGGTACAGGAAAGGCCCGCTTGAGGGTATACATGTGTTTGAGGGATGCTGTTACAGAAAGCTACGAGGTTACAGGGCAGAAATGAGAGCAGGTAATCCTCTGCTGTGGTCAAATAAGGAATGGACGCATCTGTGGCATTGGAGACGAGTGTGGGGTCAGTAGGTGGAGGCCGAGCGTGGGAATAGAACAGTTATTTGGCAGGGTCCATATATTTCTCTCTCCCAACCCTTGTGGAGTGTCTGTGATTGCTCTCGAGAGCTTTTGCCCTGTGCGCGATGTTTGCACTGACATTTCTGAGATGTTTGGACCACAAGAAAATACTTGTCAGCTAGATACATTCGTCGTCTGATTGTGCTCTGCATGTTGTAGCTGCAACATTAACTACATATCAATTTAATTTCCCACATTGCTTCCTTTATAGACTTTATGAATCCAATAAAACATGTTGCACTCTGTGTAGCTCTCACCACACGCGCTATAAAATAATTAATGCTACATGGCTGAAAGATGTGGTTCATATGGAAAACATGTTCGCCTGATGTTTTGGTTTACATCCCATATCGCTACAGGTACCAGAGACATGCCAGAACGTTACAGCAATGCCCTCAAAAAAACACTGCAGAGACCCTACCGAATGTTATTGCAAAATGTTTTTTTCTGATTCATTTTTGTGGTTATGGAACAGGGAAGCTTTACACAGTCAGTGCAAGATAGGCAGTGTTCCCCGGAGGGATATCAGATCAGAGAGAGTCCGGACTCGATGGGCTGGATTTGAAGGCATTTTCTGCTGTTTTGAATGCTCCCTTTGGGTTTTATTCATTTTTAGATTGAGGGAAATCACTTTTTTCTTAATCTGTTGAAATAAAAGTTTGATGTGTTGTAAAAACATACTGTAACCTTGGTCTAAAACCTGGTCCAAAAAGATCTAGTTTCTTAGTTCATCCAGAAATGCTTGGATTTCCCATGTCAGAAAGCAGTAAACTGCTATTATTCTATTCATATGATGGCATTGAAGTGTTTTTTGGAAAATGATCATGAGAAACTGTTTTAAGTTGAGCTCAGAGGAACAAAGTGAACATTTGAAATAGTTTATACTTCAGTATAAATGAACTTGAGTTTGGCTGATTGGTTTGTTAACACAAGGACAAAGGGAGAGAGGACAAGAACAAGAAAGACAGAAAGAAAGAACAACAGAATCAGCAGGAATCCAGCTCTCTATATGATTTCACTCTCCCCAAGGCTTTCCATGGGCGTTAGCAGAGCACCACATTCAGTTCTGAACACGTTCCTGATCACAGCACACACTGAGGAAGGGCTTTTTGTCCAGATTAAGTCTTTCACTCCAAAATCAAAAAGGAAAAGAGAGTATATTTTGCTTAAAGAAAATAAGCCAATTTTTGTACTTTGACTTTGACAGCCAATTTTGTTGAAATATGATCTGAACGTGTTCTAACTATCTAAGTTTTTTTTATTACTAAAGGAAATTAATGCATTTATTCAGTAAGGATTCAGTAAATGTATCTAAAGTTACAGTAAATGCATTTATAGTGCCTTGCGAAAGTATTCATACCCCTTCATTTTTTTTCACGTTTTATTATGTTGCTGCCTTATGTTAAACTGCATTATATTACTTTTTTTCCACATCAGTCTACACTCCATACACCATAATGGTAAAGAAAAAATAGGTTTTTAACATCTTTGCAAATTTATTAAAAATAAAAAACGATTCCATTGCATAAGTATTCATACCCTTATCTGGGACCGTTGAAATTTAGCTTAGAAGCATTTATATTACTTGTAGATGTTACTACACTTCGAGTGAAGTTAACCTGTGGCAAATTCAATTGAATGGGTATGATTTGGAGGTACACACGTCTTAATAAAAGGTTTAACAGCTGATAATGCATATCAGAGCAAAAACTAAGCCCTGAGGTCAAAAGAACTGCCTGTAGAGCTCAGAAACATGTCTGCGTCAAGCCACACATCTGGGGAAGAGTTCAGAAAAAAATCCTGCTTCACTGAAGGTTCACAGAAGCATGTAGTCTCTGTTACTCTTAGTGGAAGACGTTTGAAACAACCAGGGCTCTTCCTAGAGCTGGCCTCCTGGCCAAACTGAGCAATTGATGGAGAAGGGCTTTGGTTGGTGTGGTGACCAAGAACCTGATGGTCACTCTAGTTGAGCTCCATGATCATATGTGGAGACAGGAGAAACCTACAGAAGGACAAACATCACTCCAACACTCCAACGATCTGGGCTTTATGCCGGTGTGGCAAGACTCAATCCTCTCTTCAGTGTAGACGCATGAAAACACACTTAGAATTTGCAAAAAAGCAGCTAAAGGACCCTCAGACTGTGAGAAACAAGATTCTCTAGTTTAATGAACCTCAATTCCAAACATCATGTTTGAAGCAAACCAGCTCTGCTCTTCACCTGCAGAGTACCATCCCAAAAGTAAAGTGTGGTGGCAGCAGCCTCATGCTGTGGGGCTGTTTTTCAGTGGCAGGGACTGAGGGACTCAGAGTAGAAGAGAAGCTCAATGCACAAAAATATTGAGATAGCCTTAATGAAAACCCAGTCCAGAGCATTCAGAACCTCAGACTGGGCAGAATGTTCACCTTCCAACAGGACAATGGACCTAAACACACAGCAAGAGTGGCTTATAGACAACTCTGTGAATGTCCTTGAGTGGCCCAGCCACAGCCTGAGCTTGAACCCAATCAAATGTTTCTGGAGAAACCTGAAAATGTGCATCTGCCCCCGTCCAACCTGACAGAGCTTGAGAGGTGAAGAAGTGAGGAGAAGAATAGCAGATAATTGCCAAATGCTGATGAGCAAAGCATGTCGCATCAAACAAAAACGATTTGAGACTGTAAAGGTGCTTCAGCTAAATATTTCGTTAAGGGTATGAATACTTATGCAATGTACTTATTTCAGTTTTTTTTTTTAAATTTACGAAGTTGTGACAATTCTGTTTTTGCTTTGTCAGTATGGTGTATGGAGTGTAGATTGATGTGGGAAAAAAGTAATTTAAAGCAGTTTAAAATAAGGCAGCAACATAAAACGTGAAAAAAATTAAGGGGTATGAATACTTTCGCAAGGCACTGTATAATGTTACGAAAGATTTTATATAAACACTGTTCTTTTGTTCTTTTTGTCATCAAAGAATTCAGGAAAATGTATCACTGTTACATACCTTAATAAAAAAAATACTAAAATGTATTTGAAATACATTTATTTTGTGCTAAGTATACTACAAATATATATTTATATGCTTAATAAAAATGCCTTGCAATTATACTTTTGGTATACTGAACTGGTCTACTTAAAGTCTGCTAAATTGGAGCAAATAATTTTGTGCTTAATGCACTTTAATTGTGCAGAATTAGTGCTGAAGTCCAAATTAAGATATACTGAAGTATATCTGATTGTGCTGAAGTGGGACTATTGCAAGTATACTTCAGGTACACTTTAAATATCTTGCATTTAAAGACTGATATTATACAGAGATCATGCAGTCCTTATTAACAGTGATATTAAAACACATTTAGGCATAATACAAGGAAATGTGCATTTTGCAATAAAGAAATACTCTAAATAAAGTTTAATTGTAATTTTATATCAGTAAATCTCAAATGTGATATGTCAATAAATATGTCAATGGATTTTAAATATACTTAGTATGAAATAAATGTATTTTAAATAAATTGTGGCATAGGATTTTGTTTTACTAAGTCATTAAAGCTGCAATCCGTAACTTTTTTTGGTAAAAAATTATGCGAAATCAATATTTGAGAACGTACATAACCAGCCAGTGTTCAAAACTATCGCCTTACTTTAGCCCGATTCACAACGGTTAGCTTATAATAATGTTTTCTAATTTGAGTGGCACGGGTAGGTTTCCATGGGAAATTCGAGCATGGTACTGCGTCATTACGTCACATCTGTAAACATGAAGAAGTTTTCCCGGCTACTAGGCTCTGGCACGTGAGGATCCTGCAGGTGGTGGATCATTTATAGCCTTATCTCACAGCAGCTCGAATAATTAAACTTATCATTTTGATGGCGGATTGTAATCCAGAAAGGATTGTGTGTTTATGAAACACATGTGAATGAAATTAAATTATATTCCAGTTTTAAATGTGGTTCTGATTACAGATAGCCAACGTGGGATTACACAAGTTTTTGTGTTTTAAATAGAACCAGTTTGAAGGAAGATTAATTTGCTTTTTGAATTTAAAAGAATTTCTTAATATGAAATTTGAATGGTATGACGATTAGATATTAGACTGTACAGAAATTGAAATCTACACGCTAATACTATACTCATAGTCACGCAATGCTGATGTTGTTAACATTAATAATTTGAGAACAAAGTATAATAATAATACTTTGCACAGTTAGATGTAATATGAGCTAACTGATCTTTAGATTTAATCACTGTTGGTAGCGCGATTTATTGTAATGCTTTTTTCCTCAGTTGGTCAGAACAAACGTGGCAGACTTGTTACTTACTTGTTAAGATGGCAAATTACGGTGAAAATTCTGATTTGGGTCATATATTCCAAGACATAGGCAGTAAATATCCACACCGGTGCAGTGACTGACAACTACACATTCACCTCAAAACATTAGATTCATCCGCGCTGGAGCAGTGCCGGAACACAACCCCGCGCACGGAAGATAATTCCGCAAGAAACTGCAATTCCAGGTTTTCAAACACAGAGGGCGACAAAGAGGTAAAAGTTACGAACTGCAGCTTTAAGCAGCACAGTACTGAAGTTAATAAGAAATATTTCTTGAGAACCAAATCAGCATATTAGAATGATTTCTGAAGGATCATGTGACACTGAAGACTGGAGTAATGATGCTGAAAATTCAGCTTTGCATCACAGAAATAAATTATATTTTCAAATATATTAAAATAGAAAACAAGTTATTTAAAATGGTAATAATATTTCACATTATTATGTTTTTTACTGTATTTTGATCAAATAAATGCAGCTTTGGTTGAGCATAAGAGACTTATATCAAAAACATTTTAAATTCTTTCCAACCCCAAGCGTTTGAACTGTAGTGGAAAAAAAATGTGAACTGGTTGAAAATTTGAGATAAGACATCAGCAGGAGACACGAGACGGAAGTGAAGAAAGCTTGCCAGAGAGATGTGAAAACTTTATTTAGGTTACACGAAAGTCCCCTGGTTGTGGTGTGGGCTGAACGCCACACTGCTGTCAGGATCCTCTCATCAGCTGCCAAAGCTGATACACACACACACACACACACACACACACACACACAGTTGACAGCCAGTGAAAGTTCATCCTCAACAGCAACAGCAGCAGCTGTGACTGTGTGTGCCAAGGTGACATGAGGCCTAACTTATCATCTCTTACCAGCGTAACATCTATCTGTTTCTGTGTGTAGGATGGCATATCGCCGGAGTGAGGAGGATGAAGAGGAGGCCGCTCGTGAGCGCAGACGAAGAGCGCGACAGGAGAGAATGCGCAGTAAGGGCAGCGAGGATGTGGCCTACCAACCTGAGACCCCAGAGCTCAATAACAGCCACAGGTAAAACACAGATACTTCTGGAGTATTATGTGCCAGGAATACTGTGGTAGTTTCATATGTAGGCTCGCTGACGTTTTCTCTGGTGCTTTAGTGGGCAGCAGTGATAAATAACATCCCGTAACAGGTCAGCATTGCGGAAGCGGTGATATGTTCAGACACTGAGGCTTTGTGCAGTGAATGGACACAGAAGACGGTCAGACAAGACCAGAATTGTTCTCGATGTGTGAGCAGACATAGCTCTGTCTATTGTCCGTAGTGCTGACGCAGGGTAAACGTTTGCCAAGCGGTGCAGTCAGACTACATTAACCTGCAGTGACAGGCATATGGCAGTCCACGCTGGTCATGCAGCTCTAGAGAAAGGAAAAGAGAGTGCAGATCCACTTTAACTCACGATGTTCAGGTTTGCTGACACTTCAGATAAGAAAGGAATTTACATTCTTTAGGGTTGTAATATTTTATAAGGACTGTTTGAAAGGTTTAGATTTTAAAAGTTCTTAAAATAAGTTTGCTTATGCTCCCTAAGACCCATTTATTTGATCAAAAATACAGTAAAACAGCAATATTGTGAAATATTATTATGATTTAAAATAACAGTTTTATATTTGAATATATTGTAAAATGTAATTTATTCCTGTGATGCAAAGATGAATTTTCAGCATCATTACTCCAGTCTTCATTGTCGCACGATCCTTCAGAAATCATTCTAATATGCTGATTTGCTGATCAGGAAACACTTCTTATTATTGTCAATCTTGAAAACAGTTGTGCTGCTTACTATTTTTGTGGAAATCCATGATACCTTTTTTGTTTAAATTTGTATTAAATTGAAATAGAAATGTGTTGTATGAATGCAAAAGTATTTACAGTCACTTTTGATCAATTTAATGCATCATTTGATATACAAATATTAATTTCCATCCCCACATTTTTGAGTGTATGTTGACACATTAAGTAAGAAATATTTATACATTATTTCAAAATATATATAATAGTGTGGCCTGCTACAGTAAAACAGATGTTTATGTCATTTTGCACATTATCATCAAGTGTTGATAATGTTAAATTGTTTTCTTCGGTGACTAATATGTGCCATTTTAATTCACAATTACTAAACTTAATAAATACAACAAAATGTTAACTAAATATATAGAACATTTTGATCAAAAGATATACTATAACAAAAACAGATACTGTATAAAATGAATAATACATGGCCAGTATTTTGAGATTATTAGCATCAGTATGAGATTAATTTAAACAATTTAAGCATAATCGTATATACAGTCAAACCAAAACTTATTCAGACACCAAATATAATTTTTGATATTTTTTTACTAGTGGGTGCAGGACACTATAGTTCATGTAAGTGAGGATAGCAAAATAAAGTAAACTGTGGCATATTATACCCAAAAATTCTTCATACAGTGGACTACCAGTAAAATTGATAAAAATTTGAGACCAAAAATTTGATTTGACGCTTTGACCTGACCATGTTTTGTTACATACCTTTTCTATCCAAGTTTTCTGACATTATCAAGATGAATTTGTTCTGACACAGTTTAACTCGTGAGTTCTTGTCATATTTTATTACCATTTTCTAAACTATAGCGAATAAACTGTGATAATGTGAGAAATGTTGAAGGTGTCTGAATAAATTTTGGTTTGACTGTATTCAGTCAGGTGTGTCCGAATGTTTTTTTTTTGTTTGTTTTTTTTTGGCTTTATATTAGCCACCATCTCTTTAGATATTGTCAGTGGCCAGCTAATATCAGTTGAGCACTAGTCATGTATGCAACAATATAAATTGTAATGTTATATATTTTGTCATCTTTTCTTCTTCTGCTACTTCTTCCTAGCGTGACGGTGACAGAGAGCGTATCCACCTCAGTGGTGACCTCCGGCGGGATGGGAGAGGGGGACGATGAGGAGCAGGCCCTGCTGCACCTGGCCAAGAGAGAGGAGCGCAGGCAGAGGAGGATGAAGGAGGCGCTGGACAGACAGCAGGAGCAGGAGAGCAGCCAAACCTCCCGCCACAGCCTGGAGGAGAGCAGCGGTGGTCTGCGCCGCAGCAGGAGCTACGAGCCTGAGGAGGAGCACAACAGCAAGGAGGAGGAGAAAGAGGAGGTGAAACAGGTGGAAGAGGAGGAGGAAGAGGAGGAGGTCATCACTAGAGAGGAGGTGGTGGTGGAGGAAAAGCCTCGGAGGTCTTATTTGAGAGAACAGGTATGTATTGCTTTGCTTTTTATGCTTTGTTGGATCTCAAGAACATGCTTTGTTTATGGCATTTAACTTTATTCACCTGTAGGAATCCATTGAGGAAATATCTAAAATACCTGAGGAGGTATGATGATGAGTGTTTTTTATTTTAAAATAGCATTTTTTTCTCTCTCATTTAACACAACAAAGCATGTGACTGCAGTTCCATTCATAGGACAATAATGAGCGAGATGCGGTGGTTATAAATGAAGACGTAGATGATTCTGCAGTTGTTTCGGAGATGGAAAGTGGCACCGCAGAGCCCGCTGCGGGTGTACAGGAGGAAAAGAGTGAGATAGAGGGATTGACAGAGAATGGAGTGGATGAAATGAGAGAGGCAGAAAACTTTGAGAAAGATGAGGTTTCAGAAAATGACGAGTCTTTGGTAAGAGTTGAGTTGCGTTTGAAGGACTGCATAAGGATGGTTGGTTTAGATTTTGGGTGAAAAATTAACAGAAATGATCATTGTCGAAGACCTCATGAAATCAAAAGTTGAGTTTTGTGACATTTAGTCCATGTGCCTGTACTTTGAGCCTTCTAATGCTACACTCTTTAAAATAAGGGTTCTTTATTGGCATCTTTGGTTATGAAGAACCTTTAACATTCATGCATTATTAAAAATAAGTGATCTAAATCTGGGTTTTTCACTGCGATGCTATAATAGAACCATTATTTGGTTTCCCAATGCACCTTTCAATGAACAGTTCTTACCATTTGTTTTTTTCTCAGTGTGAAGAACATTTTAAAAATCTAAAAAAAAAAATAAAATAAAAAACTTTTTCATTATAAAGTAACTTTTGTGGATTGGAAATATTCCATGGATGTTCAAGGTTGTTCATGGAACCATCAATGCAAATAAAGAACCTTTATTTAAGAGTGTGGAACCTTTCCATTGCACAAAAGGTTCTTTATAGTGGAAAAAGGTTCTTTATAGTATTAAAATGTTCTTCACACTAAGAAAAAATGGTTATTTTAAGAAATGTGCATTAAAAGGTTCTTCTATGGCATCACTGCGAAATACTCTCAGCTGAAACCTTTATTTTTTTTTCAGTGTAGTGCACTTGACAAAGTAAACTTTTAGTATATATATGCATTTAAATGAGTCTTCTGCTGCATTCCAGTCAAAATCAAAGGTCTTGATACCTCCGATTTGCATATAGTATTTTGTTGTGCGGTGCTCAGAAAATGATGTGTGAACAAAAAGTGGCAGTGCTACCATTCTTTAGCAGGTGATCATTAATCTTATTTTGACTCACTGGTGCCTTTTATTTGCTTAAAAGTGAGTTTTTATCATTGACTGTGTACATTTGAGTGCCCACCATGTTCTCATGACATCATGTGGTCGCTAAGGTCAGGTTAAAAGATTTCCGCCTTCGTTTCCAAGTTGAAAGTCCAGCAATGGGTATTTTAGATCTTTCAAAGTTGAATGGAACGCAGCATTTCTATTTACAGACAATATTGATCATTTGATTTTGTTCTCACAGGCATTTATGTTTTTGGCCAATAAAATGAATGCAGCCTGCCTCCAATAGCAAATCATAATCTTAAATTAAAGATTATTGGCTATTTAATAAAAAAGGAATACCAACTTCCTGTTTCAATTAGAAATATGGCAGCACAAAAAAGAAAAATGCATTCATTAAGTCATTTCATGTGGTCTTTAACAGTTTTGGATACACAAGTCATTTCATGACTTAGTATTTTAAAATTCTCCTCCCCAAAATCCTAAATCACTCCAGGCACTAGTTTGAGCACAGTGTGTAGAGTTTGCACCAGAGTGCATTTCACATTAAAACAACGCAGGTTTAAAATCTGATCAGTGTAATCAATGGTCAGTGGTTCTACACCGCGTGTTCACTGCTTGCTGCATGTCTTTTGGGAACTGATGGGAAGTGTGTGTGAAAACATCACCATCACTTATCCAGCGAGTGAACCAACAGCACCCACATTTTGTTCTTCCAAAACTATTCCAGTGCACCATCTCTCTCTCACACACACGTGCATGTCACATACACACATCACTCAGTTCTGACTGTGTGTGTGCAGATGGAAGATGAAGATGTGATGAGAAAGAATAAACAACCCAATGGAGGAGTGTGCGAGGACAGCACTCCCAAACACAAGAAAGCTGAGAGGACTTTCAGGTCAGTGCTCATATAAACAATTAATGATTGTGTTAGGATGGTCCAGGCTTTCTTTTTCCAAACAATTTAGAGTTCCCAGAATTCCACATTTGGCAGCCTGTGATCTGTAAATCACAGCATGAAAAGAAAGTGTTTTATTTCATTTATTTTATTTTATTTTGTTTTATGCTATTTTATTTTTATTTTAGTATTTCCATGTATTTATTTTTGCTGTAGCATTTTGAAGACATAAATCATATTAAATTTTCTCTACATTTAACCTAATTTCTCCACATTTTTTCTTCACATTAGCATCAGGTCTTTTCAATAGCAAATTACAATTTAAAACATAATACACATTTACATAGTTCTCTTTGTAATTTTTATGTTTTCCTTTTTTTTTCTTTAAAGAAATATACAGTGCTTTATATACTCGTCATATATTCTCGCGAAAACCCAATATGCATTTAAGCATGTTCCTTGCAACAATAACCAATAATCACATTTGTGTATATATATTTCATTTTGTATACACATACATATACATATATACACTACCAGTCAAAAGTTTTTGAACAGTAAGATTTTTTATGTTTTTAAAGAAGTCTCTTCTGCTCACCAAACTTGCATTTATTTGATCCATATTTAATTTAAAATAACTGTTTTCCATTTTAATATAAAATTTAAAATGTAATTTATTCCTGTGATCAAATCTGAATTTTCAGCATCATTACTCACATGATGTCACATGATCCTTCAGAAATCATTATAATATGCTGATTTACTGTTCAAGAAGCAATTCTTGAACAGTAAATATATTTATTATTATTATTATTATTATTATTATCAATATTTAAAACAGTTGAGAACATTTTTTTCAGGATTCTTTGATGGATAGAATAATCCAAAGATCAGCATTTATCTGAAATAAAAAACTTTGTAACATTATACACTATACCATTTAAAAGCTTGGATTTTTTTTTTTAAGAAATTAGCAAAAATTTTTAGCAAGGATGTTTTATATTGATCAAAAGTGATGATAAAGTTGTTACAATCTTTTTTCGTAGTGGTCACTTCTTTAGATTAAAATATATATATATATATATATATATATATATATATATATATATATATTTTTTTTTTTTTTTTAATCAAATAAATCTTTGTGGTCACATCTAAATATTTATCTACTGTTGTAATCTAATGGCAGGAAGTTGTTAAAAGCACATAAATACACCGTCGACATTGTGTACAGGACACTGAAATGAACATAGAGACAAAATAATCACATTCCACTTGTCTGTGTTTGTCTGTTTTGACCTTGTTGAGATAAAGTGGGTTATTTATATGTGTCTTTTGCGCGCTGGAGTATTTGACTCTAGTCACCTGATCTGCCGTGTCCAGAGGGCTGTTCTCAGCTGTAACTGGAGACTGTGTTACCTTAGACAGGGCTGTGCTGATTCACTAATTCTGTGTGTGAATAGGTTGGGTTTTCTTTACACATAAAGCACATGGACACGTAAAGCTGTTGACAGGCCTTTTAACCTGTGCAAGTAACCAAAGGTGTGCTGTTTATTTGTTTGTCTGTGCGACAGCCAAGGCAGCTTGCGCTCTCCTGAGGCGCCGGAGGCAGATGAGGCAGACAGTGAGGATGCTCGCTTGGAGGCCGAGAGAAAGCTGGAGGAACTGAAGAGGAGAAGAGATGAGATGGAGAGCGAGGAGTTCGAGAGGATGAGGCAGAAACAGCAGGAGGCCGAGGTGGAGCTGGAGGAGCTGAAGAGGAAGAGGGAGGAGAGGAGGAAGGTGCTGGAAGAGGAGGAGCGGCGGAGGAAGCAGGAGGAGACCGAGAGGAAAGCCAGAGAGGAGGTGTGTTCGCTAAACGTCAATGATTCATTTCCTGGTCAGGTAGCAGTTTCACAGGCGTGGTGGAATTTGCTTCGATTCGCTTTTCTGAGAGAGAAAATCTTGATGAGGGTCCTGTCAGCAAAATTAGGTCACTTCTGTAAACACTATATTTTACTTGGATGTTTTATGTATGTCATTTAAGGATTTAAACCCTAAAAACAATAAGTAGAATCTTTATTTCACACAAAAAAAAAAAATTATAATAATAATAGCAGTATTTACCACAGTTACTGTAACTAGTGTAAGTTTTTAATTTAATATCGGATGTCTTTCAAACTGTAGCTTTCTTCTAAAGCTGCATCTTAATCTGAATTCTCAAAACTATTATTCCCAATTGTTTGATGTTAATGTTTCTAAACTAACAGAATGCTACTCTAATAAGTATAAAAATACATAGCATACCGAAATATTGCGTGAATTATTCCATATTTTTGTGTAAGAAATTTTAAGCCAGCAATCTTATGAATGCTCCATAGAAAAGGCAATCCCATAGTCCATTGTGATAAATTTGGTGACAGAAGTTCAAAAGAGAATAAATAAAATGAATGCTTTTATTCAGCCAGGATGGATTCAATTGATCAAATGTGACAGTAGAGACATTTATCTCAAATACATGCTGTTCTTTTGAACTTTCTGTTCATCAAATAGTCCTGAAAAAAAGTATGTTTTCCACAAAATAATGAGCACAACTGTTTTTAGCATTGATAATAATAATAAATGTCACTTTAACAATAAATCAGCATATTAGAATGATTTCTGAAGGATCATGTGACACTGAAGACTGGAGTAATGATGCTGAAAATTCAGCTTTGCATCACAGGAATAAATTACATTTTGTAATAAATTAAAAAATATTTTAAATTATAAAAATATTTCAAAATATTGATGTTTTTACTGTATTTTTTGAAAAAATAAATAAAGACTTGGTGAGCATAAGATGCTTTAAGAAACATTTAAAAATCTTACCAACCCCAACGTTTGTGTTTAAACTACTATATTTTACTTATTACTGATAAAAATGATCGTCTAATACACTATTTTACCAAATATGTGTGCATACTGTGTACTTTCATGCTTAGAGTATCATATTGTTTGCTTAGCTTTAAAAGTAATTTGATATTAGGCAACCTGTGGCTGTGGTGTCAATTATCTATGAAACTCTTGTACTCACAGTATCAGTATTGAACCCCGTCATAATTTAACCAAATTCCACATCATTTACATTAACATTAGTGTGATCGCGCCCATTGTGAGTTCAACACGACTGCACATGAGCTTCAGATGCCGGTGGGCAAGAAACACAGCCGTCCCTCCTCATGGAGGCCCGCTCCTAGCATTGTAATGCAAATATGTTCCTTGTTCCTGATGAACAGAGGCAGTAAATGAAAAAGGACTAATTAGAGATTAGAGGGCCCCGTGCTGATGCTAGCGGGCCGTGCCAAAAACTGTGGTGTAAATAAAAAGGCTTCTTTATGATTTCCCAGCTGCTGTGGAATGCGGGCGGCTGCCAGTTCATGTTACGTTTCCGCAGAGAGACCGTCTTGATTCTGTTGTTCGTTTGTCTCATTATCATCCCCGTTTATTGCAAAAAGGACATTTTCTGGGGTCCCAAGTTGGTCTGCTGGTGGTGTTTTTGTGTGTGGCTTCTAGGGCTGGGTTTTGACACAAATTTCACAATTTGATTTGATTCTGTCTCTCAAGCTTTCGATTCGATTTGACTCCTGATTCAATTCAATTCAGTATCGATTATTTTGGATATATGTGAGCTTGGACCACAAAACCAGTCATGAGGGTCAACTTTTTTGAAATTGAGATTTATACATCATCAGAATAAATAAGCTTTCCATTGATGTATGGTTTGTTAGGATAGGACAATATTTGATCAAGATACAACTATTTGAAAATCTAGAATCTGAGGGTGCAAAACAAATCAAAATATTGAGAAAATCACCTTTAAAGTTGTCCAAATGAAGTTCTTAGCAATTCATGTAACTAATCAAAAATTAAGTTTTGATATATTTACGGTGGGAAATTTACTAAATATCTTCATGGAACATGATCTTTACTTAATATCCTAATGATTTTTGGAATAAAGAAAAATCGATAATTTTGACCCATACAATGTATTTTTGGCTATTGCTACAAATATACCCGTGCTACTTATGACTGGTTTTGTGGTCCATACGTGCCAAATTTTCTTAATGAAAAAAAAAAAAAATCAGCTAGGCTAATGCTGTAAAATATAAATGAGAACCAGTTGGTACTACATTACTAGCCTAATATTGAAGGTTAAAATTAACTGATTTATATCCAAACACTTAAATTACACTCAATTAAATTTTTATAATAATAAAGTTACAATTACATAGCCTAATTATATTTCTACTCCAATCTGTTTTTTGATATATAATCATTTAAATTGTGGCTGTCATAAAAACTTGACAGATTTATTCAAATATATGTTAGATGGTGCATATATTTACTGAAAAAAAAAAAAGGTAAGAATTTAAAATCTGAGGCTTTGTTTCATATCAAAAATAACAAAGCACAAAGTTTATTGCGATTTATTGGATGGGAGGCTGTGCTAAAATGTGACCCTGGACCACAAAACCAGTCTTAAGTCGCTGGGGTATATTTGTAGCAATAGACAAAAGTACATTGTATGGGTCAAAATTATCGATTTTTCTTTTATGCCAAAAATCATTAGGATATTAAGATAAAAGATCATGTTCCATGAAGATATTTTGTAAATTTCCTACTATAAATATATCAAAACTTAATTTTTGATTAGTAATATGCTTTGCTAAGAACTTCATTTGGACAACTTTAAAGGCGATTTTCTCAATATTTAGATTTTTTTGCACCCTCAGATTCCAGATTTTCAAATAGTTTTATCTCGGCCAAATATTGTTCTATCCTAACAAACCATACATCAATGGAAATCTTATTTATACAGCTTTCAGATGATGTATAAATCTCGATTTCAAAAAATTGACCCTTATGACCCAAGCTCACAAATGTTCCATTCATTAACTGAAAACAGGCTAGACTAATCGATTCTTTTGATTTAAGAATCGATATCATAAAAATCGTAAAAATGAGAATCGATTAAAATTGAGAAATCAATATTTTTTACCCAGCCCTAGTGTCTTCTCTGTGTTTGAGGTGATGAATGTGCGTTTATTTTATTCTTCAGGAGGAAAAGAGGAGGATGAAGGAGGAGATCGAGAAGAGAAGAGCAGAGGCAGCCGAGAAGAGGCAGAAAGTGGAGGATTCGGTGGACGGAGAGGCCAAGAAGCCCTTTAAGTGCGTCAGTCCCAGAGGATCCTCCCTGAAGGTCAGCTGCTGCCCTCCCTCTCTCTCTCTCTCTCTCATTCTCTCTCTCTCCACAGCTGTCAATCACCGGCAGCACAGCGTCAGCTGATTCATAGGAACATGCTGTCCCCATAAAAAAGCAATTATCTGCCATATCTTGTAAACATAATGAGGAGGACAACAACTTGATGATTGTGCATTAATGCAGCTGGTGTGCACTGAAGCTTGTATGTGCTAGTTTAAAGGGAATAACCCCCTTTGTTACAATTTTCCATAAAGTAACAGTTACTAGAGTTATTGTTTGTACAAAAAAAAAGTAATTTGATGTTACCCACCTCTGTCATCAGAATATGAAATTAAGCATAAAAAAGCTTCTGAATGAGATCTTATAATCATTTTATAATTTATATAATTGAAATGACAATGTGTATCAAGCATTTTTTAATTTTTGAATAAATTTGATCTATTCTTACAAGAATTATTATATTACATTTTATTATAAAGTAATAATAAAATATAATGTATTATAATGATAACTGTGTATTTCAGACATTTTTCTAATTCTTGAATATTTTATGTATTTGTAATTATACAATAATTATATTATAATAACAAATATATAATAGTATACAGTTTAATTTCATAATTATATTATATTATATTATACAGGAATAATTAAATATATTATATTGTAATGATAAATGTATTTCAGACATTTTTTTTAATTCTTAAATATTTGTATCTATTTGTAATTATTATATTATATTATATTATATTATATATCAGAATCGGAATGATATTATATTTTAATTCCTATATTATATTTTAATTACTCAATAATTTTAATAAATAATTATTTATTTATTAATTCATTTATTAATAAATGTAGTAACTATGGTGTTTTGGTGGAAACTGCTTACCATGGTAAAGTTTTGTAAGTGACCTACATTTTTGTGCTATCTATTTTGTAATATCTGTGCTGAAAGAAACTCTTTCCCTCCTATTCATCATGCACAGATGATACATTCACAGATCTGCTTTGTCATCATGTACACTGTATGTACTGCATGCTGTGTGATGCATTTGTGTGATTTAAACTCCTATTTTGTGGGTAGACAGATTAATTTAATATTAAATCATTGTCATTTCAGCCACAATATAGATTATGGATTATAACAAAATAATAATTGACTTCGTATCACATCACCATAGTGTAATTGTGGTGCTTTTTGATGCCGTACATCTCATTTCCAAATTCTTTTCCTGGTTCTCGCATGTATGAATACAGGTTTCCTGCTGTCAGTGGTTTTTCGAAGACAGTTCTTTTCTTCTCTTCCGTTTGGAATCCATCTTTTACAAAAATACAAAATGGCGCAGTCGTGTTTTTGTGAGATAAAGCCAAGCTGCACTCGTCAAGACGTGAACTCTGGGGGGACGCAGGAAGACCATTAGACTAATAGGATTACTGTAACTGCATTCTAACGGAGCCGTTTCAAACGTGCCTGAGA